>JANTPZ010084334.1:0-15296 GCA_025593235.1 Vachellia pachyceras
TAGGTGATGCAGATATGCACATTGCTGGCCCCTCATCTTTAAATGATGATGATGATATTGCTCCTGCAACTTCATCTCCTAATGTCTTAATACCTGCAAATTTAGATGATGTTAATGCTAATTTTGGAGTTGATGATTATTAGTCCGAATGTTAAAGAATTACAGGTGAAATATTTTGATATCATACAAATATATTTCGATATTTTATAAGGATTTTTTTTATGTTGGATGATAGATAAGTTAAAAAGTATATAGTTAGTTTGTGAATTGTTAATAATAGTGTTTATTATTATTATTATTTTTTATTTGGAATTGTATTTTTTTTATTCTTTACCGGTCTGACCCCCGGTTTGACTCCGGTCTGACCCACTGACCCTTAACCTACTACCTTGCCCGGTTCAATCACCGGTCCGGGTTTAATAACCTTGGAATTTACTATTAGTCACCAAACAAACAATGACATTCACTCAAAGTGAAGGAAATGAGCCTATTTTTGTTTTAAATCAATATTACGATTGAAAATGGTAGGCTGTATATTTTCTGTGAATGAGATTATCTCATTTTATGAAAAAATATTATTAAACTTACGTTTGATTTTTCAGTAAGGCTCTGTCAGCACAGTAAGTTATATTCTTTTGGTGGCTACAGAGCCTCTGATTACTTCGTCTTGGTGTTGCGTTTCAATGCTGCTTGTTTTTTTTGCTGCTGTCCCCAGGGTTTCTCGTTGCTTTTAATAAATATTGAAATCCTTTACTTTCAACAGTGATGCATGATCCAAGGACCGACAATAAAACTAACCTTCTCCATCATCTAGCTCCTTGTGGCTTGGGGGTGACGGGTGATAAAAGATTAAAAAAAATAGAAATACTAGCTCTTATTTGTTTCATTGAAAGTGAAAATAAAAATGAAAATAATCCTATTTAAAAATTCTATAGATTAAAGGTCCGCTTCAAACGAATGGGTGGCGGAATTAACTTTTTGGTATAATGATTTTTTTTAAAAAAAATTTAAATATAAGTTAGATGATATTTATGCATTATCCTATTGATTGAATTTTGAAAGGAAAGGTATCACGTTTTATACTTGAAATTCATTATAGGTCACTTGAACAACATTTGGAAATTAAAAGGTGAAAAAGAAAAACTACATTCAAGGATCACTAGAAGACAAAACGAGGACTATAACGCACTTGTTTGGGAAGCCATTCTTCCCAACGGTGCACGTAAATCGAGACAAAAACATCTCGAAATCTGTAAAAACCATCTTGAAATCCATAAAAACCATCTTGAAATCCGTAAAACCATCTCGAAATTCTCAAAATGCCTTGAAATCTGTAAAATCTATTTTCCTAACGGAGTTCCCAAAGAAGCATAACATAAGTGATAGCTGAGGACCTGAATTTCAAAAATAATAAGAGGTCCCAATCTCCGTTCAGAAACGTTTCAAGCCTGAAAAATCTGTGTTTTTGGCCTAGGATTCAACTCTCCATCAAAACAAAAAGGAGCCACCGGAACAGTAGAAAAGGGAGCGCAGAAACACAGAGCTTGCAATGCCGTCAATCCTCCTTCCATTCACCTTCATCATCTCCATCTCTCTCAGCAGGCGTGAGAGACAGGAGAGGAGGTAAAGTGTTGGTTTAATGCCTCTTCCAAATCCTCTCTTCCTTCAGCTCTAGCATGATGCCTACGAGAATGTGTGAGGGAGCTGCTTCTGGCAAAAAACTCCTATAGGCCAAGATGTATTCTGCCCGGAGAGCCAAACAAGCATAAATTTGATCCTCTTAACAGTCCTTTTCCTCTCCAAAGGCACAAACAAATAGATTCTAACTATAACTTTACGAAATTATATTTACGTAAATCGAAATAAAATTTATTTCTCACTTTTACATGTAAAAATATATAAAATGCTTCACTTACAGAATTCTTAAATAAAGTTTTTCTTACTGATTTCCATCAAAATGATGAAAATTGGATTCTCGCCCAAGTCCAACGGAAAATAATATTTTTCTTAAATCCAATGGAAAATCCAATATGGAGTACCTAAAGGTCGCCGGCTACGTATAGAACCAGATCGACGAATTCCCAACAGCGGAGCTGACGTTAACCACGGTCCCACAAACGCAGTCGAGATCCGCCGTCGCAGCTCCGCTGCATCGTCCATCGGTCCCCCACTTTATTGCTGAAGGTCGCAGATGCGATTCGGCAAGTTCATCCCAGTTCCGCGAAAGCTGCTGGTTTCGCGACTTTGTGGTTGTATTCTTTTTTCGGCCAAAACTTTGTGGCTGTATTCACATCTGGCTCATCGGGTTCGAAACCCGTTTGGTAGTATGGAACCGGGTAGGTGTCACTGAAATTGAGTTTGGAACAGAGACTTACCGTGGAATTCACTCTAAAATTAGGGATGATATTGAATCCTTTTAATGTGTCTATTAATTAAACTATTTTTTTGTTGTGAGTATCAAAATATTGCTTATTCTATATAGAATCGATCTAGACAAACACGCCCCCAAATTGAGCAGCACAGTTGACACCCATCTCGGTGGAAGAATGGGTAAGATTGTCTTTGGAAAAATCAATCTCAGCGCAGAGAAGCGAAGACTGCTCCTTTTTTGTGAGGCGGCGGCGGCGGCAGCGAAGATTGTGGCGATGTCTTCAAAGGTTTCTTCATTACCTTTTTTTAAAAATTAAAGAAAAACCTTTAAGTCCATGTGACAATTTTAATATGCTGAAAGCAAAATCAGCAGTCTTTACTACGAAGTTAGTGGTGGATTATAATGGAGGCAAATTTGAGTGGCTAATAGAAATTAAAAAATTGTGGTAATATAGTTAGAGATTAATAGGAAACAGCTAATTGTTTTCAACATGATTTCAGCCAATCAAATGGGCCTTTTTTTAACTCAAAATTTCCAAGTGAATTAGTCTGGAGTAATCTTAAGGCATGTCTCTAGATTTTAAAAGGTTATAGAAGTATTTTCAGACTGTCAACGAGCAAAACTCTTGTTTTAGCGGCGGGCCAGGATTAGATCTCATGATCTTATTGGCTACTAAGATCAACCTTAAATACTTTACGATCAAACATTAAATTCACACTATATGCTCTTACGTGTGGCCCAAACAAACAAATGTTTGCTTTTGAGTGGTGCTGTGGGTTTCATGGCCCAGTAATAAAATTCCTGTACGGAAAAATTGCTTAGCTAAAGATCTGCGTACCGACCGATCTTCAGGGCTTCGGCCTCAGCCTTGTATAATTCCTGTTCTTGTTAATCTTCATTTGTCTTCTGTATAATACGATTTCTTATATCTCTAAATCAAATGATGTCTCCCATGCCGGTGATTGATGACGTTTTATATGCAAACGTGATGGATTGAGCAGTTCCTCTCTGGTATATGAATGCCTCATAAAATCATTTATAAGCTTAAATAATCCTCTCCTCTAATACATTTAGGGGGCAAAATCACTTAATTTAATCTAAACACCTACTAAACTGGTTTAACAGATTGTTTTGGGTTGCATACTTGCATCCCAAAATGCTCCAAATGGAATTACATACAAATATACAAAACGTGCCTCATTTACAGGATGAGCGTAAAGAACATAAAGATGCAAACAAATGCACCTTATTCATAGCTATGACACAATAATATATCGGAATAACAAATAACAATCAAAGCATCTAATCACTGGTATGTTATCTTCTCCAGTGAATCACGCAGTCCACCCGCTAGTCCACGAAACCCTACAAAACAATCAATTGAAGAGTGTCGATATATCTGTTGTAGGAAAAAAACTTAATTGTGCTTGTTATGTGAAATTTCTGATGAAAAAACAAAATTAAATATGGTGATGAGTAAATGAGTATTTTTCCCAGTTAAATTATTTATTACGGAGTCTTTCATTGGAGAAATGGCTGGTGGTCTCAGCTGCCAGAAAAATAAAGTCGAAAGAATATTTGTATTAACAAAGGTGTCATACTCAACTATTGAATATTATTACCTCCGCAAGTGGGACGATGCATGAAGACGACCAGCCCCATTAATTCGACGGCCCACGACGGCGATGACAGAGGCATTCATTCCCCGCCAAGATCATGTACTTGTCTTTCCTTCTGAAGCTGGTGCACTCAAACCCTAAAGCCATCCCGATTTCAGACTGCACGTGATTCGCCACATCAACCCTCGACTTCCCACCCGCCTGGCACGTGCTCGATTCCGGCAACCTCTGTAGAATCTTGACGTAATACGAAGGGTTTGGATTCAGAAGTTGGAAAAGAGCGTCCAGCGACTTAAGCCCACTAGCCGTTGTTCCATAGAACATCGTCACCTTCACATCAAGACCCACGGGAACAATATTATCAGTAAGCTCCGCAAACAGAGGACTGAACCGTAGCAAATAAGGTTCTCTGCAAGTGGTTCCCTCCGGACAAACAACCAGGCTGCCATAGCTTAGTAGTTTCTTCATTGCTTTTCTGTCTTCGTCTCTGTCTCTCGTTAATCGGATGGTTTTGATTGGGGCAACCATCTCATGAAATCTACTTAAACTGTATGTAACCGTAGACACTGGTTTGTTCAAAGCATATGAGATGAAGAGTGGGTCGAGTAAGGTTCTGTGATTGCAAACATAGAGCATGCCCTTTGGTTTGGTGGACTCTAATTCTTGGGCATCTTTATTATTATTATGGGTTCTTGAAACCGTGGTTCTGGCGCCCGATAAGGCATGTATTGGTCCGCAAGTTTTGAGGGGTAATAATGAGCCGGCTGCGAATCTGATGAGGGATATGAGAAGTCCCAAGGGCAGCCACATGAACATGGCTAGAGAAGAAGAAAGAGTCGGCCTGAAAGCCAATCTTCCATCGTGGAAGATTAATGGCTTTGGGTACCTTTCTCTTGGAAGGGCATGCCAATTTCTCTTCGCAGCATCACTCACGTAATTTGCCTCCTAGGAGAAACACAGCTTTGTCAGAGATTCATGAAATTAAAGCATAATTGTTTCGATGAGTGGTTACAAGTAACCTGCTTACAGTAACCACCAGCAAGTGTATGTTTTAATTAATAATTATTAGTATACGAGATTATCTTTAGGACCTCCTACACGCACGTACCTTGCAATTAGAGAAAACTTGCAGGTCAACGTACTTTTGGCCAGTTATGCCGACAACTTTGTGCGTTGCTTTATTCTCCTCAAGTTCTTCCATAAGGGCTTTCTTTTCTTGCATCTTATCTTCCATAAATCCCAAAAAGTAGCCACTAAAGGACATAACCTCTCCTGCTACAACAGTCTCAGCTCCTAAATATTCATTTAGGAAATTCTCGACCATAATTCTGGGCATGTTACTAGTTGCCACCTTTCGTCGAAAACTCGTGACAGCTTCAAAGCCCTCACACCCGACGTCTTCTAAGAAGAACTTGGGAAGAATAGAAGATCCAATTCTGCATGTGTCTTTTCTAATCCCAAAGAAGCTTAAGAAAATCATGATCTTCAACCCCAACTGGTGTTCTCCAGCCAGCCACACCAAAGGATAGGAAAGAAACAGAAGGAGGCACCTTAGAAGCCCACCAGCTTCAAAAGCTACGAGCATGAAGTATGGAAACAAAGAGGTGGATCTCAGAACAGAGCTCTCAAAATGGAAGATGAGTATGCTATTCGAGATCGATTCTCGGGATTCATGCACGATAGAGTTTTCTCCCATGAACTTGCTGGGACATGAGTTTCTAGCTGAGGTCTTGAAAATTTCGGAAAGGAATGAGAAGGACTTGGAGGGGAATATTAATCTACTTCTGGCCATTTGCAGTAGTACAGGATGGCTAAACTGTGATCAAATCATCAAAGAAAAGATACTATATTTATTCTGAGTTTGCGTTTACTTTACGTAGTAAAGTTTTTTGGGGGTCACAAATGGCAACGTCAAACACATTAATGAAAGATGTCCATGGGACAAGCCAGTGTTAGTCGCTTCTTTGAATTATTTCGCTCTCTGTCTTCTTAAAATCTGAAATGAGACAAAACCGTACCAATTTATGCGATGCATTCACACACACATAAAGTTTACCAGTAGAGAGAGACATCAAAAATATCATCATGAATTAATCGTTGGCCAGCTGTTTCGATAGATGATAGGCAGTGAAAGGATTGACTTTTTCAGCAAGATGTTACGATCTTTATAGCATCCATCAACTTAAGATGTCATGTATTTAACCGTCGCATACCTGGATCGGAACGCATATATGCATTGATCGATCTTGTTCTGCTGGAGGATGAAAAATGGGTGAAATGAGACTACACACACACAGACACGGCAGTCTTTTTTATGAATTCGTAAATTAAGTCCCAAATTTTATCGAAATTTCAAGCATGTAGACTTACACATACGTATTTTACATCTACGTAATAACAAATTATGGAAATTCGCATTATTTATCAAGATAAATATAATACAACTCACTGTAACTCTGTAAGCCGTTCACGTGTTTTTCTTCTTCTAGCTGTCGGGGACTAATAGCAAAAATAAAAGAAATTAGGGAAAAATGTGCCATTAAAAATTCTATCAATGAGAAAAATTTAAATCAAAATACAAGTATTCTGTATATGCAAAATTTGTAAAGTACGTACACTTTTAGATATAAAATTTCATCACACCGCTCATTAATAAAATTTTCGGTATGGATTCTTCCCCAAATTTTCCAGTAAAAAATCTAACGGAGGATACAAAATATACATATGAAATTGGGTATAAAATACATGTATATACGATCATTTTATTTGCTATGATGATAATGTGTGTATTTGAAAACTCCGTTTGTAGCAAAGAGTTTTCGGATTTATATATGATTTTACAGATTTCAAGATGGTTTTTATAGATTTTGAGATGATTTTTACGGATTTTTAAATGATTTTATTTCAATTTACATGCACCGTTGGAAGAACGAAGTTCATAAACAAACACAACGCTAATGGGTTTGTTTGGATAACCCGTTGGGAGAACGGACACAGATTCCGAGGTAAATATGTGAGAGGAATTTTATCTCGATAAGCGTATGAATGGATTTTGGTTACCCAAACGGACCAATGAAACAAGGCTATTATACTGCCATCAACATAAAGAAAAGGTCGGCCTAGGCAAGAGGGTTGCTGTGATTTGCGACAGGTCTTGATCACCTTCAACAAAAGGAGATAGCTAGCTAGCTAGCGGCAGTGACGAGTGTGCATAGTTAATTATATTGTATCAACCCCATACACAGAAGGAGTAAATTAAATTATCTTCGCAGAGGCAGAGCTTTTGCCACCATGTGATTTTTCTGTTTTTCTGACTGATGATTTTACGCATTCAGCTAGCCCACGTACGTAGAAGAGGAAGGGATCGATTTCTTTCTTTAAGAAAATTTTACTGGGACTCCACGTATATATCCGGCCATTCAACTTGAACATACATGTCCATTCCAAGGTTGGCAGCTTGCTATGTTTCAATCCTATAATGCATGGATGTGTCCATTATATTACACGTACATATATAATAAGATGACTATATGTCATATGACTATATTATTAACACACACAGTATCATACTGAAAACTAATTTAAGTATTTTTGGTTGGGGAGATGACAGGTCCTGCACGGGAACTTTGTTTAAAGGACGTGGGTTTCATCTACCACTTCAGAAGTGCACTCAAGCACGTCCATGTGGGTGGATATGCATCACAAAACAAAAACGTCCGCATTAATAGAGACGCCAGGCCACGACACCAATACTAGATAGCACTCCAAGCTGCAAGAACGAACGCACGCACGCACGCACGCACGCACGCACGGAGAACCAAAAAGAAAAGGTCATAACAGGCGCACGTGAAGAGCACGTGCATAGCAAAGTCCCAATTCACATGGAAGATAGTGTGATGGATGATCGTTCTGTGTTGAGGAGGCCAGGTGGTGAAAGCCTGGAGCTTGAAAGTGTAGTGACGGACTCTCTGCGATAATATACGTATATCTGCGTCATCGCCTCCCAGAGAGAAGGAAGAGGGAGCGAGATACATGGTGGTTGATGGCAGTATTAAACCAGTATTCTGTGGGACACGCAGCACCACTGATTAGGTGGTTTTCTTAATGCAAATTAAATCCCAACAAAGATCACACAGACACAACTTCAGAAAACGTTGTACGACGCAACTCCTTGATGGGACTTTGCACAAAGTCCCACATCGCGAAGTTTGTATTATTTAACGGGGTACTTACACTCAGTGGCGGACAAAGGACCCGGGTTTAGGGAGTGCAAACTATTTTTTGAGAAGATAAATGAAACTTATTCTTAATATCTTTTGAGAATAATTTAATTAAAAATTCAGTGGGTTCAAAATTAGTAAATAAATGGGTGCAAAATAAATCACATAATACTAATATATACCTAATTTTTTGAAAATCAGGGGATACGGCTGCACCCGCTCAGGATCATGTAGGTCCGCCCCTGCTTACACTCTTGATTCTCATTTCTTAGCAACTAATCTTTTTCTGGTAAAGTTCTCCAAGTGCTTAGGTGCTTGTCAGTATCTGAGTCGGCAGTCGATGCAATGGAAATAGTTATCAACCTGCGGAGGGGTTGACCATGAGAATGGAATACGTCGAGTTGAGCCGTAGGATGTCAGCTTTCCGGGTAAAGTCTTTTTAATTCATTCGTACACCTAATTAATTATATTAGACTTATTTAGATAATCGATTGAGAGAACGGACACGGATTTCAAAGTAAATATGTGAGAGGGATTTTGTCTCGGTAAGCGAAGGAATGAATTTTGATTGCCTAAACAGACTAACCAAATAAGCCTATTGTCTCTCTGCCCCTCATCATCTCTCGTTACATATTTCTCATGCATCGTTTTTCATCTTTTCTTTTTCTCATTATTTGTCTCTCGCTCGCCCTCTTATATATAAATAACAATGTATTTTCTAAAACGAAAAAAAAGGAAAATTTCACTTATTTATCACTTTTAATTAATTTTAACATGTTTTTAAATCAGGCGGTTATGTTATTTGGATTCTGTAAAGTAAAAGTGAACAGAGGGGATATGTTTTAGCTGCAACCGTATGGTTCAGGTTTACTACCATAAAATTACGAAAAGCAAAGGAACACATTTGATCCAAAAAAAAACAGAGGAGCAGGCTTGAGAGGGAAGCAGTGCATCTATAAGATCATTAAATGAATGCTTCAGTAGACTAGATGGCTCATGGTTCAGTAACCAACTTTTATATATTTGGTCAATCCCACCTTCTTTTCAGGAGGAGGTGATTGTTGAGGGTGTGTGATTGATGGTTTTTGTTTATCACGTTTGGAAAAGTCAAACGTACATTTAACAGTGTATTTTCGTAAAATAAAATAATCTTCTTCATATATTTTCTTCAACTTACATAAAAGTACCGTTTTAGCCTGTTTTTAAATACTTGAATTGCAATGAATTCATGTATTTACCCAGAGAAAAAATTATTTAATGAAGCTCGATGCATTAAAGAGGAAGCTTTTATGAAAGGGGCCCAGAGCAGTGTGCGTTGGAAGATGGGGCAGATGCCGTACGCCAGTGCGATATGGATGGAGGCGTGTTGCATTGGCTTTCTCTCGCCATTAAAATTTCACACTTTAAAAGTCTCAATATTTTTTTTTGTTATGAGAAAGCTTAGGTGAGTCTTCAATAATTGAAACTTCAAATTCTCAATGATTGATTGATGTATTGTATTCATTGTATTTTGTACGCCACCCAATCCCTACTAGTTTTTTTTTATGCAGACAAGGTTTAGGTGGGTTTGACACCAATCCCACATCAAGGTCAAGGCACGGTCCCAGGGCTCTTTGAACGTTTACAAGGGACTTACGAGATCGCCTACCAATAAAGTCTCCCTTCGGTCAGAGGGTTCGAACACACATCCTTGTAATGGGGTGGAAAGACCTTAACCAACTGTGCCAAATCTTATTGACATCCCTACCTTAGTTGATCCACGAAGGCTTTGGTCATTTGAAAGTTAAAAAGTCATGGGCCAGCTCGTATTGGATGGGCTGGACGAACTGGGTTTTGTCCTTTTGTCCAGAACTTACACATTTTCTTTATGGCTCATTTCGGCTACGTGCTATCTTTTTCGATCGATTAATGGCCCATATCCATTTTCATTTAAATTAAAATAAATTTTATTTTTGTATAAAAAATAAATTTTATTTACTGATTCACACTTTCATACTGAATCCATAATTTACTTTTCACCACTTGCAAGCTCAGGGAGGAGGGTTGTGAGCGGCAAGAACGAACGAGGACAATTGTGAGGCCATATGGGAAAGGTTTATGTAAAGTGTGTGTTTATACTTTTTTATCCATTCAAATCCCACTGAAGACTAAACACAGATAGGCATATATGGTATCCATTCTCTTATTGCAGATGAAATGGTGGTATTTATTCCCAAAGACTAAAAATGGTGGTAAATTATGTTTTGCCGGAAGGAAGATGGAATGTAAATAGGTGGAAGGACTTCCTCCATCCCTCTACTATTAATATTCTTATACAAAGTAAACCTCCTTCATGTAACAGTTCAGATGAAATATGTTGGAGGGGCGAGCTTGTTTGGATAGCCCGTTGAGAAAACGGACACAGATTCCGAGGTAAATATGTGAGAGGAATTCCGAGGTAAATCCATTCTAGCATAAGTCTAGGTGTTCGCTTGTGCCTTAAAAAATTAAATTTTCATGTGACAAGTTAGTCATGAGAGTGTGCTTAACGAATTGACTCAAAGCTAAAAGAGAGCTTACACATTCAAGAGCGTGGCCCTTTAGGGATCATTGAGACGAGACTGTTGTTCATATGCTGTGAGATTGTGATAGAGCAAAAGCTATCTGGAGAGAATTTATTAATCCTTGTAAACAGACTACTTTTTCCTCTTCTGAATTGCAGAGTTGGCTTACATAAACCTCATAACATCGACATGGGGAACTTAGATTCTCACGCTGGCCATGGGTCAAAGATTTTTACACATGTATGTTGAATCAGTTGGAAGACTAGATGTGCAAAGACCTTTGAATCCAGAATAATCACTACGAGAGAAAGCATCCAATGTATGTATTGCATCATGAAGGAATCAACATGTGGCAAATTCTAGCATCAAATTTTCCAAGGAACCAAAGGCTTGGAGAAGTGATGGAAGGCCCCTGCCACCGATTGGATGCGATTTGATGTAGATGTGTTAGTTCACCGTCTCAACCAAGCAGCATGTGGTGGTGTGATAATGGATGAAAGAGGTCATTGGATAGTGGGTTTTAACACACGATATCTTATCTATGGAGATGTATAATGCTACTAGAGATATGCTAGGGTGTGCAGATACAATGGAGATGTATGACACCCGTCAAGTAGGGTTCCAGTTTTATTTGTTACCAGCGATCTTAGGTTATAGAGATAGATTTTGAAAGATAAAGCCTTACTTAAGGTATAGATCCTTAATATTAGTTAAGATGTAAAAAGCAAAAATAAATAAGTTTTAATAAATGCGATCAAATATTTAAACTATAAAATCATAATACAATTACAACGAATATATTTCACAACATATTATAAAACCCAAACATATACGTAGTAGAATTATTTCTTTTACCATATAATGGTTTTTCTGCCAAAAAAAAAATCAAATAATTCGTATATCAAATAGGGGTGTTTTGATTATAATAAAGTTCAACAATCAAGCTTAACAATCAATTAATGATTCAAATGGATGAAAATGAGATAAGTTATAAAGTATGTTACATCTAAATACAAGATCTCAACCATTTCGCTCCAACCTCATTTAATTTCACCCCCTAAAGAAGTTACTTGTAAAGCACACCGCGTACCCAAACGAAGATCATAAGCTTGAACGTGAGGATGGAGACGTTATTTGTATATACTTATTCTCTCATATAGGGTAGTTGGCCCGTTTGATAACATAATATAAAATACTTTTACATAAATTAAAGAAAACATGTAAAAAAAAATTAAATAATTTTAAAAAAACACTATCAAACAAATTTTTAAAAATTCAGGCGACTGGTATATAAATTTGCTGGATAAATCACTTTCGGACGCCAACATGTTTTGGCGCGTTCACATGGGTAGGACTGTGTACACCAGAGTTACTTGTGGTGGTCGGTGAAGGGCTTAAAAGGGAGTCAGAGGGCTGTAGGGTGAATCAGAGGGCTGGGGGGGGGTCTGTCATATTCAGTAGTCAGTACCTGGTCTTAGACCAGTGGCTCCTCTGACCTCTGCAGGTGGCTTTGCTATTGTGTTTGTTTGGTAATGTTTAACTTTTAGTTATAAGCATGTTCAGCAGTATTTTTCTGTAAAATGAGACAATCTCCTCCATATATTTATCTCGTTTATGTAATAAATCCATAAGTACTTTTTCACCGTTTTGTTAAACGGACCGAATCACCTAATATTCAATCAATCTGATCGATAAAATAAATGAAAACAAGGTCAAATGGTTATACTATAAAATTCATCTCCAGAAACTGCAAATTTCCAAGCCTCGTCGATAAAATGGGGTCCCCAAGCATGGAAAAATTAAGCTGTCGTAATCAATGAAGTTTCTGACTAAACTCGAAAGGACTTGACATAACAGCAGCCAACAATAATAACCAAAACAAAACTGCAAACAGACAACTTTGCGTACGTATTTTTTATTAGAATACAGCAAGCATACGAATTTTGTTTTTTTATGTAGCTTATTTAATTTTCTTAAATCTCTATACGCAAGTTATTAATAAAAGGGTGCTTTAAAATACACGTAGGAGCATTTTTCAGCCATGGGCTGCTTTCACATTCGGCCAAGGGTTCATAGTGCCATGCCACCTGGTTAACTCCACTGACTTTGCTTCTTTGCTATACGGCATACACATAGCTAACCTATTTCCTTTCATCTTCGCAGCCCTCTTTCTATGTATTATCTATTTTTGTTTGGGCATGATCATTTTCGCAACACTTGGAGATTGGAGCACGTCTGATGATAACGAACTCTGAAACATCAGAGACGCAGGACGGTCCATTTATCAAGATCCACGCATCCAAATCTCACGTCAGCTTTTTTTCAACAGCAGGACCTTTTGGCCACTTAGAACCCCAGTATCCACTGTCTTTTCCTAATTTATTGGCCTTCTATCAAATGAACTAAGTAACCAGAGGTAACCTACTAATTCAGAGTGAGAAATACACATGTTACACCCTTTTAAAGATGCTTTACACTAAGGGTGGGTACCCTTTACCCTCAAACGTGACTCTCAGGGATCGAGAAGTGACCGTCCCACTTAACACTACATTTCAAGTTCCAATGTCGTGGTATCTCACGTCAACTTTATTTATACAGATTACGTACCATAACCTGATCTCTGGCAAAAAAGTCTGCAAAGAAAAACTTGAATGATCATCTTGTCGCTTTTCTTCGCTTTTCTGCAATCGTGAACGTTTTTTTCTACTTGGAGCCAGAATTCATGCGTTTCTGACCTGCCACCACACGCGTGCTCGTAAGATGTACACCTTCAACAAATTAAGGATTTATTTGCCATTACTCTTTAAAATTTAGATTTGATTTCAAAATCTAAATTTTACATTAAAACCTAAATTTTATTTAAGTACTTATAATTTTTAAAAAAATTTATTTTTATACAAAATCTCGATTTGAAACTTATGTTTTGAAAATTTATTTTTTTGTTAAATCACACCATCTCTCATAATAAATTTTCTCTTTCCTACCTATTTTTGCTTTGGAATCCGTAAAATCCATTCTCAAAAATCTAAATTTTACCTCGAAATCTATAAAATCATTTCTCAAAAGGACTTCTATACAAACCCTGAATCTATAGACTATTCAGATTGATTCCAGAAGATTTCAATATGATTTTTTAAAAAAAGTTAGTATTTTTTTATAAAAAATTATTATTTTAAAATATTATAGTCGATTAATTTTATTTTAGATTTTATACCATTAAAATAAAGTTTTCATAATAATAAAAAAATTAAATTTAAATCATTTAAATCAGATTTGGACGGCGTATACTTAAATTGTGACAGGATTAATCACCTTTAATGCACAGTCACAAAGTCTCCTACAACCGCGTTAACTTTTCCCACAGACATAATTATTACTGATTTACTTTTCTGTCTTTAATATAAATGGTTTGGTTTTCTAAGATTTAAAAAGTTCACTAAATACTTTAAATTATGTTATAAAATAATTATATATATTAATTAATGAATTAAGCAAATTAGTTGAAAAATGATCCATACATTAATTTATCTGACTCTTTTAGGTCAACTCGGGCTTAGATAAGGATGGACGATATAAAGTTAAACAAACAATAACCATGCATTCGGTAAAGAAAAGGAACACGATTCCTATGTGTAAACAAATTACTTGTCCACACAAGCATGGTGGGGAATTGCCTATTTGTGTCTTTACAAAACTTGTAGAAACATAGGGCAGAGAGAGGACAGGGACCACTTTTCTATGCCTTGTGGAAACTGTGTCATTTGCCTGTTGCCGCGACACTTCTCAGTTAAATTTTATATAAAGTAGACTTGTTGGTCTGTGGCCTTCGTGCTCAAATTTCCATACAAGTTCTTCTCCCCTCAGAACACAGCGAGCAGTGTCGAAAACTGAGACACGATGCCCTATCAGATGATGGCTTCCATCTGCGTACCACGCGCCGTCTCTGCACAGCCCAACACTTCTTTTCCCAGGTAGATTCATTCACACGCCCATTCCATCCAAATTTCACTCTATTCACTTCTCATGCAGTGCTTAATTACTCCTTCACATTTTCTGTGTTATAGTTGGAAGTCTTTCAGAGAGAGGAAAACTGGTGAGTCATACTACTGTTAGCTTCGAAGTTCCCAAAATTATATTTATGCAGTTTCCTCAACATTTAACTGTTCCCCAGCTTCCACTCTCACTGTTCCTTGCTCATCTTTTTAACTGTTTTTTTTTTTTACAATTCCACGTTTATATTTATGTTTTCGTTGTTCTGAAAATGTTGTTGGAAAAGTGTGTGTGTGTTAAAAGGGAGAACCCCAAGTCCCACATTGCTTGGGTAAATGAATGCTTGAGAGTATATATGTTAAGGAGTGATATGGGCTTGTAAAAGGGCCAAGAGAGGAGGTGGGCCTCGCGCGCACAAGAACAAGCGGAAATGGGGCAACGCAGTTGAAATCCGGCGATTTCCCCCCCCCCGTGCGCGCGAATAAGATAGGCACTGGACAATTTTTTAAAGTTTTCATTTTGGAAATTTGCAAAATAATTTTCATGAAAATAT
>JANTPZ010084335.1:0-10298 GCA_025593235.1 Vachellia pachyceras
ATGGCAACGGCAGCCAAAGCAAAATTACTTCTACGTGAGCTGAAAACAGTGAAAGCAGATTTGGCATTTGCCAAAGCGAGGTGTGCTCAGCTAGAAGAAGAAAATAAATTACTGAGGGACAAGGAAGGTGGCGACAAGGGACAGAACCGTGCAGATGATGATCTGGTAAAACCCTGTTGTTGTTCTTGTTTTCAAGATGCAGAAAATTGATTAAGGTGACATGGTGTTGATATGATCAGATACGGCTTCAACTGGAGACACTCCTGGCAGAGAAGGGTCGTTTGGCGAGTGAGAATGAAGTATATTCAAGAGAGAACAGATTCCTGAGGGAAATAGTGGAATATCATCAACTAACGATGCAGGATGTGGTGTATTTAGATGAGGGAATGGAACAAGTTTGTGAATTTTACCCAGTGGATAGCGATGGAGTCGCCAGCATGATCGTCTCGCTCTCCTCATCATCACCCGCTGAACCTCCTCCTCCACCACACACTGATCTACCTCAACATAACAAGGCTTCGGCCGTCTCATCAGTTTCTCATCACCATGATGATGAACTCGCAAATTGATCTGTCTGGGTTTATACATATATAGTTTAGATGTGCCCAGGTGCTTCCTTGACGTGTTAGTTCAATGAATGATTGATTTAGAAAGATTCAAGGTTTGTCATTGCTCCGATAGCACTAGCTAGTTCATTATCTTTTCCCCACCAAGTGCTTCGATCTTTTTCCAGCTTCACTGTAGATAGATATATAATCAATATCAAGCATTTGTGCACAGGAAAGAATTCACTTCTTGAAAATAAATAAGTAAATCTTCTGTCCCACTGACTCAAATAGAAACAGAGGAGACGGAGTTCTCGAAAACGTCTGGAGCTAGGAACCTATTCAAATAACTGTTCGTACGAGGACATGGTTGCACCAAAAGGATGCCAGTTGCCAGGCACTTCCTTCTCTTTTTTGGGACGAAAAGACATCATGTATGCCGAAAGCCAGGAATATTGCCAGTGTCATTGTCCCAGACAAAAGGTTAAACTTTTTTTTCATTATAAAAATTTGGTTATTATTCTGATGTGAAATTATATTTAAGGTTAAAATGCAAATCTACCCTGTCAAATATTTCACATGAATTTATAATATCATAAAACTGTAAAATGACATTGTAGTTGAATCAATTAACGTTGATTGATAACGTTTTTGCACCACTTGAAAAACTTCATGATTTCATGTGTATTTTTGCACTCAACGGAAATTTATGTTGTTTGGTGCCCGAAATACTTCATTGTAGTTTGTACTTTAACCGTATGCCTTACAAATATTAGTGGAATAATGGTTATGATCAGTGATTTGAACTCTGACTGCTGACCAAAATGACTTTGACACCCGATAACCACAACACTATAGGAGAAATTTTGTTGAAGAAAAAAAAGGAAATATGCTCATCAGAATTTTTATTCCATTTAACTTTAATTTCTTACTATTTTTCAAAAATTAGTACAGAAAGGGACAATTTTTATCATGTACTCCTCAGGACCAAAACGTAAGAGGTTATTAACTAATTCACACATATCACCAAATGTTAGTCAAATCATTTAATATGTTTTAAATTGATCTCTTTTACCATTATTAATAATGTGATTTTCAAATATGCACTTTATACATGTGACTTCTCTTTCTCTCCTCCAAAGGATATAAGTGAAAACCAATAATTATTACCTGTTAACATTTTATATTTTTAACTACAATTTCCTTTCAGTGGACTTCATTTTTTGCCAACTTTGTTTCCATTTGGAAACTGTTGAAAAAATAATTTCACACAATATAAAGTAAATATATAAGAAAAGTTTTATCTCTATTTACGTGAAAACCACTTCAAGCGGTATACCCAAACATGCACTTTGGCACTTTGATGTTTTACAGTGGGAGAGGGAGCGCTGGTTTGTTTGAGTAAAAATACTGGATATCACTACTAAATGAAAACAATACAACTGACTCAAAAATGACAAAGGGTCCGTATCAAACAACCCATCTTGGTTGATCATAATAATAAAAGTTTTTTGTAATCTATGAACCATTTTAGCTATTAGATAAGTCATGATGTTATTCTCGTTCGAAATTCCAATACTTATGTGACTATCATTATTCCTTACTCACCTCAGCTCCATCTGCTTCCATGTCTCATGGTTGTAAGTATCCCATCTCTTCTATTTTCTCTTATAATCGCTTATCTCTCTCTTACAAACACTATATCCTTTCTATTTTTGTTCCTATAAAGCCTAAATCCTACAGAAAAGCCCTCCAATTCCCTGAGTGGCAGCAAACTATGAAGGCTAAAATCACAGCCTTAGAGCATAACAATACTTGGAAACTAACATTACCAGAAAAATGTAATTTAGTGATGGAAAAATTAATCGTTAAATGGCTATTTTCTATCAAAAAATTTCCATTTAGCAACGGAAAATATTAGTGACCCACGTTTTAGCAACAGAAAATAGTCATTTAGCGATGGATTTTTCGTCGCCAAATGCCATTTTTCTGATACTGTAACTGATCTACCACTGGGCAAACGTGCTATTGGCTGCAAATGGGTCTTCATAACCAAATTTCGCGATGATGGAAGCTTAGAAAGATACAAGGCTTGCTTAGTAGCCAAGGGATACACTCAAATAGAAGGTATTGACTATTTTGACACCTTCTCTCCTGTTGCCAAAATGACAAACGTGCGTCTCTTACTTGCCTTCGCTTCTACCTCGCATTGGTACATTAAGTAGCTGGATGTCAATAACACTTTTTTACATGGGGATCTTCACGAAGAAGTTTATATGTGTCCTTCTCCTGGTTTTTCCTCTCCTAATTCTACCAAGGTCTGCAAACTCCAGAAATCTCTCTATGGCTTAAAGCAAACTTCTCGCTAATGGTTTGCAAAACTTTCTGCTGCTCTAATATCTTCAGGTTATAATCAATCAAAATCAGACTATTCTTTATTTGTTCACCACCGTGACAATTCTTTCACAGCTCTTCTAGTCTATGTTGATGACATTCTCTTGGCTGGCAATGATATCTCTGAAATTTGTCCCATAAAAAGGTTCCTTGATGATTCTTTCAAAATCAAGGATCTTGGTCCCCTTAAATATTTCCTTGGTCTTGAAGTTGCATGTTCCTCTTCTAGTATTAGCCCCACTCTACGGAAATTTGCTCTTGACATCCTTGCTGACGCTAGTTATCTTGCTTGCAAGCTCGCCAACACCCCGATGGATCGTTCCACACGTTTATCTCAAGATCATGGCACTCCATTCCAAGATGTCCCTCGTTACCGAAAACTTGTTGGTTGCCTCCTTTATCATACTACCACTCGCCCAGATCTATCTTATGTTGTTCAACAACCATGCCAGTTTTCATAGGCCCCCACCACATGTCATTACGAAGCAGCTTTTCAGGTGCTTCGCTATATCAAGCACTGTCCCAATAAAGGTCTTTACTTTCCTTCTACTTCTACCTTCAAGCTCACAGCCTTCAGTGATTTAGACTAGGCTGGTTGCCCAGATACTAGTCACTCACTCACTGGATTTTGCATCTTCTTTAGTGATGCCTTAATTTTGTGGCATTCTAAGAAACAAACAACTGTATCGTGTTCCTCCTGTGAATCAGAATATCAAGCCCTGGGTTCTGTCACGTGTGAAGTGCAATGGCTATTATATCTTCTTTCTGATATTCATGTCCCACATGCTTCTCCAGTCATGGTTTACTGTGATAATCAATCTGCATTACATATTGCATCGAATCCCACATTCCATGAGAGAACCAAACATATTGAGTTAGATTGTCATTTGGTTTGCAACAAGGTTCAAGCTGGCGCAATTCATCTTCTACCCATTCGCAACTCCAGTTAACTTGCTGACATATTGACAAAACCTCTCAGTCCTCAACCATTTCATTCTTTACTATCTAAGTTTGGCGTGGTTAATATATACTCACCAACTTGCAGGGGGTAATAAAGTCCATTCCAATTGTTCCAGCTTGTAGTCAGCAACGGTATTTAGTTACTCAACAAAGTTATAGTTAGTTACGTAAGCGATCTCTAGTCGTTTGGAGGCCAAATTTAAAACTCAAGATTATGCAGTTAGTGGCACAACCCTAAGATAGATCTCAAAGGAGATTAAGTGTCTCTTAGTAATTAATTAGCAATTTATTTCACAAAAATTAAGAGGAACTCGGTTCAGTCATTCCAATCTAGATCAAAATCATCATTTAAACCATTGTTTCTTTTTATTTCTTTTTCAGTTAAAGTTGAAATACAATAAGAAAGGAATCATAAAGTGAATTACTATAGAAATTGCTTCCCAAGAGTTATGGATTTGCCCTTATTACCTAGCCTAGATATGCATTCACGCTAACCACCTCACGTTCTAACAACTAGAACAAACATGACCAAGATTAATAGGAACAAGACTCAGCCAGCCACTCCCAAAAACAATGTCAATCAACATTGCTCAATGAATCAATCACAACACTCAATCTGGAACAATATCACTTCAAGATTAAAGTGAAGCTAATCTCAATCAAGAAGATAATCTCTGAAACTGATATTGATAAATCCAGTCACAAAGCTCTAACCATTACTGAAATGAAATAAAATCCAAGTTCCCAATCGCAAACATGCAACAGTTATTACAGATCACGGAGGCTAGTAAGGAGAATGGAAGATCAGGAAACTCCCTATCAGGAGAGGCTCAGGCTCGGCCACAGCTCCTGGGAAACTGATTCATGTATGGACCAAACTGGATTCCAAACATTATCATAGCAGACTCCAACATATTCCAAGTCGAGAACTTAAGATGAAGCGAGGGTGAAATCCGAAACTGACAGCGGCGGAGGAGTGAAGAAAAATATGGAAGTGGAATGATATGGATGTGGTGGAATGTGCAGCGGAGGGAGTAAGATCGTGGCGGAAAAATAACAGAGATGAAATGGAGGTAGAGATGGAGTGAGATGCAGAGATGAATTTGGAGAGGAATGGCAGAATAAAAGCCTTTATGCCCCGTTTGGTACGGGGAATTGATTTTGATAGAATTGGAAGTGGAACTGGAAGTGTAATTAGAACTGGAACTGGAAGTAGAAGTGAGATTAAAAGTATGTTTGGTATGCTGGAAGAGATAGGGTATTATTTTAATTTAATATTTATATTTATAATGTAAAAAGACTAATATGCCCCTTCCCAAAATAAAACGTTACCCTTCAAAACGTAGCTACAGTACATCACCGAAACTGAAACTGAACGGTAGAAGCACACCGGCTACCAAAAAAATTCCATCTATAATCCTCCATTTTTGCACAACTTTTAGTTCAACAAACAAACATCAGCGTATGCCTAGGCATTGTCAGAAATATACGAATATTCCATTCAGAAAATTTTCTAAAGATTATACACAAACGGGGAACCTTTCATAACCAGGAGAAGAGGGGTTCTGGGAATAGATTGCCACTGCAATCGCTGAATAAATATGCAGATGAGGGTTGAATAATTTCATCTTTTTTTCGGTGATAGGGTCGTTACCAGCTAAAGGAGTTTTTCGACAGCTGCAATTTTGCGTTGTATGAACTTTCTATCTCATCCTGCAATATTCAGTATTAGCACAGTTGTTCTATGCATATATTCCAGAATCTGTCGTCGAAGGAGCAGAGGGAGGAGCATAGACGGAGCTGTCGTCAAGGCGATGGAGGCATCATCGAAAGCATCAGCATAGCAGGTTCATCGCAGTCTGCCATCCTCCGTTACCTCGTCACTGCCTTCATCACCGGAGAAGAAGAGGGTCATCGCTGAGGAGGAGGGCTGGAACAATGGTCTGAAGCCGAGATGTTCGTCGCGGAGGGTAAGGCTGGAACAAAGACTGGGTTCCATGGAACTAGGATCAGTTCCACGGGGGGAGGGATGGAACCGGGTTCCATCATTTTTTATGGAACTGGGTTCCACTTCTTACATATCAAACAATCATATTCTTCACTTCTCACCTCAATTCCACTTCCAACCTTATGTTTCCATGCTACCAAACGGGCCCTTGGTGTATGAACGGAGAGTCACGACCTGGACCAAATTAATGAAAATGGGTCAGTCAGAATAACGCAGAGGCCCATGTGTATGTACTATCCAAGTCAGAAATTAATATGTTTCCTCCTTGTTTCCAGCTCACTCATTTAGTTGGTCCCTAACTGATTTCTGTTTCAGTTGCTTCCTTCACTTTTGCGCCACTGTTTTCTTGGTTCATTCCAAACCAGAATTAGTTGCATCTGTTATCTTTTCTTGTTTGACGTCACTGTTCCATTTTCTTTCAATTATTCTTCTGTTTTTCCGTTGGTTGCAGCACCCCCAAAACAGTGTTCATTGGTTCCTGCTAGGACATATTAAGCAACGAACTTGTGCATTTAAAATAACAGACATTTTTAGAGAATTAAAGTGATGATTCAAAGAGTGACAAAACATCTAAAAAAATTAGCAACTAATTTCTTTAATCCTTCATTAATACAATTAGCCTCTAATTGGTATATTTATACTCAAATAAGGTTGATATTGTATACAATTAATCCCTATAAAATAGGAGTTTACCAGTAAGTTAGTTAATAATCAATGGATTACGTTACAATGCAATTTGAGAAGTGTACCCACTGCGTGATGCTGTATATATTGATGACAAGTGTACTGAAATTATTCAATAAAGTGAGAAGTGTTTTGCTTCAAATTCTCCTTCCGCTAAGTTTTCCACCGTTCATTTTCGTATTAATTCTCACTCCACTTTCGAGAGCTGTAGTCCGTCGTATAAGATTCCATATTCCTCGCTCCTCGCTCATATACGGTCTGGCAATCTGTAGGGTTTGAGCTTCCGAAGTTTAGCCTCCTGAGCTCACAGTCAGAGTCCCGTTTGCTATTCATCCTCATCCCAGATTGCAAAATCCTGATCTATCATCTACGGGTACTTCTTTATTGTTTTCCCTCTTTTTCGAATACTTTAATGGGTACTCTTGTTTTGAAGTTCCTATCTTTAGCGTTGATATGATTTTTTTACCTGTACGTATTATCTCTTCCAGAACGAGGATCAAGTTGATATAGCATGGCGGCCATGGCTCAGTTGCGCTTTTCTCCTCTCTCCGGGCATTACCGTTTGGTTTCGGACAGTCGCGCCCATAATACTCGCCAAGTCTTTTCTTTCGCGTCATCCCTTAACATTCGAAATCGCTCCTTATATCTCATCAATAGCCCAAAGGTTTCTGATTATAATTTTCCGGAAAAATTGAAGCCTTCATATGCTGGTGGCGACGGTAGCAATGGGGCTGGACGCGGCGGAGGAGGAGGCGGCGGCGGCGACGGGAACTTTGATGATCCCTCATCGTCGTTTGAGGGATTTGGAATACTGGGTCTGTTTCTGAATGGATGGAGATCAAGAGTTGCGGCAGATCCACAATTCCCTTTCAAGGTTCTGATGGAAGAGTTGGTGGGAGTGAGCGCTTGTGTTCTTGGCGATATGGCTTCACGGCCTAATTTCGGACTGAACGAGCTGGATTTCGTTTTCTCAACGCTCGTGGTCGGATCTATCGTGAATTTCACACTTATGTATCTGCTAGCGCCCACAATGTCATCCTCTTCCTCGAGCCTACCTGTGATCTTTGCAAGTTGTCCCAGGAGCCACATGTTCGAACCAGGGCCTTACAAGATTGTGAATCGATTTGGCACTTTGGTGTACAAAGGAGTTGTGTTTGCCGCTGTGGGGTTCGTTGCTGGACTTGCTGGGACTGCAATTTCAAACGGGTTAATTGCGATGAGGAAGAAGATGGATCCCACTTTTGAGACACCCAACAAACCTCCACCCACACTATTGAATGCGCTGACATGGGCAATTCACATGGGTGTTAGCAGCAATTTCAGATACCAAACTCTGAACGGGCTTGAGTTCATGTTGGAAAGAGGGATTCCTGCTTTTGCATTCAAGTCGTCAGTGGTAGTGCTCAGGTGCGTGAACAATGTTCTTGGAGGCATGTCGTTTGTTATGTTGGCGAGACTGACAGGGTCACAGAGCGTTGCTGCTGAGAACCCTCCGGCTGCGGTGGTTGCAGAGGAGAGGTTGGTGGATGCGAAAAGGGAAAGGCGAGAGGATTTGCAGGGCAATCAGTCGACATCAAAGTGATGATGGGCATCCATCAAACTTGGTTTGGTTTTATCTTTTATGCTTTGTCTGAGAGGAAGCTACCGTCCTCAGATCAGAACTACACAACTGATGAGAAATGAACGAGTGAGTCAAGAGACGGGACTAAATAGAAACTCTCCTGTTATTTTGGAACTTGGACTGACTTTTTCGAAGATTATGATGAAAATAAGTCTCATATTTTAGGTAAAAATAAAAGCATTGCTTTGCCTGTTAGAAAGTTGCATGTTTTGATCGACATGGCAAATCAGTCAGAGCGCATTTGGAGTTTTGCTGAAGCTGACGGAAAGCTGTGTTCCCATGGGTCCATGTAAAACTATTGAGGTTGTCGCTGTTAGAAGAATAATGATGTTCATATTGTGACGACTGTAGTTCAAATTTGAGCTGTTTCTTTCTATCTTCCTTTCATCGTTGCCCCTTGCATTTTGTCTTATTAACATTAACGTCATTAAACGTCATTAATGTTCTGTTTGGATAAACGGTGAAAAAAGTAACTTTTTGGTAGAAGCTATTTTAGAAAAGGAATTATGAGTAGAAGTTAAAATTGTAAAGTGATTTATGTTTGGATTAGGGTTGGAAAAGTGATTTTTTTTGAAAAAGGAGAAACCGTTTGGATAAACATTGAAGAAGTGATTTTTGGTGACAAATTACTTAAAAGGATATGAATATCATTAGATGCCACGCATATATATTATTTTAGCTATTTGTGATAATTTTGATGATAAAGACAATAATAAAAATAAAAAATGGAGCAAATAAAAATATATGTAAATAAAATATTATTAAAAAAGAAAATTGTTTCAATTAATTACTAATATCATATAATTAATTGGATCATAAAATTGTTCTACTAACTAATACCATAACATAATTAATTGGATAATACGTAATTAATTTCATCATGCTTTCATATGCTAGGAAGTTAGCATCTTCCTCTGTTTGAGGCACGCAAAAATAATGAAGGGCATTAAACAAAGAACATCAAGAAACAAATAAACAGTGATAGCCCTCTAGTAGAAAAACCCTCCTCACCAATGATAGAGGCACCAAATTCAGTTTGTTGTCTACAATAACGAACCAAATGGAACAAATTTTTAGGTCTACACAGGCAATAACCCATTATTCCTAGGTTCAATGCTGTCCATGCAGCTTTACCTAATTCAATATATTACCATTTATACCACAATGTTTGGGGGCAAATTATATAGACCAGTATAAACCCCACATTACATAAGCCAGTTCAATAACTTGTCCAAAAAACAACATATAACATATGTTAAAAATCAACATAAGTGTGAGTCTAGTCGAATAATGCTCCAAAAGAAACGTGGGCTTTGCAAAGGATCTGGCAACCTATTTGCAGCTTTACAATAACCTCCAAGGATGTTCACTCGCTACATTGCTAGCAAAGACCCATGCCTTCAGATCAGTGAACTCGGGTGCTTGAACCCACAAAATAATCTAGCTATAGAGCATTTGGAGAGAATTAGCAAAGTGATAGATGCCAAAGAAGCAAATTTGGTAAGCAAGGAGCTGAAAGAGTTATCATTGTCATGGAACGCCAACGTTGAATCAAGCATGCAAGAAAATGCTCAGCAGATGCTTGGAGCCTTTGAACCTCATGCAAAACTCTCAAGTTTGCATGTACTGGTAATAAACTCTACATGCACTAAATCAGCTGTTTGTTTTACATCAAACTAGATAGATATAAGAATATGTAACAAAAGATCAACACAGAAAGAAAGTTATTAGAGAAGGATTAACAGTCTTGGATTGCCACTTATAGTGTTCATGGGCAGGCAGAGCAGGGTAGCCGTAATCCCTGCGGCAGCACCCGCAACAAATCTCTCAAAATTTGTGGGCAGACATCCTTAATAGATGATTCCTATAAGTATCATAAGCATAAAAATTTATAGCTTTAAAGGGTGCTGTTCGAAGAATATTTACAAAATTCCCTTTACAGAAGCCTTCCAACCCTTGAAAAGTTGCAATTTCCTTAATGAGCTCAAATAGATTTTTCTGCTCACCATGAACTACGTATTCCAACTTAAGTCTCTCTAGAGGTGCTACAAATGTCCTGAAACAGCAAAGCTAACCAATGAATTTG
>JANTPZ010084338.1:0-14089 GCA_025593235.1 Vachellia pachyceras
GAGGTCACCTTTGAGGAGAGTGACATCAAATGGCCATCCAGATGGGATGCCTATTTGAAGATGGAGGGATCAAAAGTCCATTGGTTCTCCATCCTCAATTCTCTTATGGTGATCACGTTCCTTGCCGGCATTGTACTTGTGATCTTCCTGAGGACTGTGCGTCGTGATCTAACCCATTATGAGGAGCTTGACAAGGAGGCTCAAGCACAGATGACTGAAGAGTTATCTGGATGGAAGCTTGTTGTTGGGGATGTATTCCGAGCTCCATCTAACCCTTCATTACTATGTATAATGGTTGGAGATGGTGTTCAGATTCTTGGAATGGCTGTGGTGACAATATTGTTTGCAGCTCTCGGGTTCATGTCACCAGCCTCTCGAGGAACACTCATCACGGGCATGTTGTTTATCTACATGATACTGGGTATTGCAGCCGGATATGTGGCAGTTCGCCTTTGGAGAACAATTGGCTGTGGTGATCAGAAGGGCTGGTTTTCAGTTGCATGGAGGGCAGCTTGTTTCTTCCCTGGCATTGGGTTCTTGATCCTCACAACCTTGAACTTCCTATTGTGGGGAAGTCACAGCACAGGAGCCATCCCATTTTCACTCTTCGTCATACTAATTGTACTCTGGTTCTGCATCTCTGTTCCCCTCACCCTTATTGGAGGGTACTTTGGTGCCAGGGCCAATCACGTTGAGTATCCAGTCCGAACCAATCAAATTCCCCGTGAAATTCCGGCACAGAAGTACCCTTCATGGCTGCTAGTCCTTGGTGCAGGGACCCTTCCATTTGGAACCCTGTTTATAGAGCTCTTCTTCATCATGTCCAGTATTTGGATGGGCCGCGTCTATTACGTCTTTGGGTTCCTCTTTGTTGTTCTGATTCTCCTTGTGGTGGTCTGTGCTGAGGTCTCTTTGGTTCTAACCTACATGCATCTGTGTGTGGAGGATTGGAGATGGTGGTGGAAATCATTCTTTGCCTCGGGTTCTGTTGCCATATACATCTTCTTGTACTCCGTAAACTATCTGGTGTTTGATCTCAAGAATTTGAGTGGCCCTGTCTCCGCATCTCTGTACCTGGGGTACTCGCTCTTCATGGTTCTTGCAATCATGTTGGCTACAGGCACAGTTGGGTTCCTATCTTCCTTCTCTTTTGTGTATTACTTATTTTCTTCGGTCAAGTTGGATTAAATCGCAGAATGAGATTGCCAAGGAATTAGCTCTCAAGAGATCAGATTTTAATTGGAGGAAAACCTTTGGGAATGTTCAAGTAAATGTTACTTTGTTTCCTTTGGTCTGGGGAAAAATGTATTGTTACTGTATTTCATTTTCAGCTATTTTGGTTAGCGAACTTAGCATATCATACAACAATAATTTCATTGTTTTGCTTAATTCATTGGTAGTTACATATATAGCATTTCTGAAGGATTACTTTGTAGCAGAAGTTGGATATGTACTGTGTAATCCAGTTTTATGACCTTGCATTCAAAAATTACAATGTTGATCATATGGGATAGGTGTGAACCCTTAGGATCTAGCAACTAGCATAAACTGATAATTTTTTTTTAAAAAAAAATTATTCTGTCTCCTTCCGCTGTTTGAAGTTTTAGTTTGAATTGTTAGTTTGTTTTGTCAGTCTCGAGTCCTCGACGAGCCTCACTTGTTAAAGCCTTAAAGGCCTAATCTTCAATATTTTTTTTTTCTTGGAAGAATGATGACTAGATCTCAAAAAGTTAATTAATGACGGTTCTTGGCAAATTTTTTTTTTTTATAAAATGAGTTATAAATATCAATTTTAATAACTGTAAATTTATGTAATTAATTATAAGCAAGGCATTTAAGTTGTAAATATAACTTTGTGGAGATTGACTGTCATTGATTTAATATTTTGGAACTTAACTATCATTCTACCTTAATTATTTCTTGGCCTTTCCATATAAGTATATAACGTTTCGTTTTCTGATGATTTTCTTTTCTTTTGTTTTTGGTAAGGAAGCTGGGTTATGGGCCGTCACTTCATTTTTTTTCAAACTAAAGGTTTAAAACTATCTTTTTTAAGGGAAAATTTTAGGTGTAAAAACGCTGTTAAACTTTAAAAAATGGGGAAAAAATATAATCTAATGTTTGCATTAAGTAGACCCTGCATTATTTTTTTTAAATGATTATTTTGAAGAGAAAACATGCTCTCTCTTCTCAGCATCTTCTCCACCCTCATTTAAAGTTTGGCGGATAAGTGATTTTATAGATTTTGAGATAAATATTTAAAAGGAATTGTGTCAAATTGTTTTATAGTGCAAATCAAACATGTCCTCAATTTCTCAACTCTCCTTCTCTCTCCATTCTTCAACCCGAATTATTCTTCCAGTGAACTCAATCAGATGCAAATTGATCACAAAGATTCACACAATAGCCTCAATAATAAGAATACAAACAGGAGCACTAGAATTATATGTGCTAGCGGATTCGCATCGCTACAAGTGGAGCTAACAAGGCAAGCAGCTAACCAGTGGGATTGTTGGAATTCTCATGAAAGACGGTGAAGATGCCAAAACCGAAGGTACAGAGAACAAGGAGGAGGAAGAGGACTAAGAAAGGCATGTCCTTAAAGGAGCGAGGACCATGATTGTAACAGAGCTGGAGAGAGAGAGAGAGAGAGAGAGACCCAAATGAAGTGACAAATGTTCCATGTAAGCGTGTTGTGTTCAACGATCTGTTTGTTTTGCTATAGTCATAGAAGTGTGTAAGAATACAAAAATGGTGAAGTTACACAGAAAAATCTAGTGTACCAGCAAGAAGACGCTGAGCTCTTGACAGAAAAATCGCGTTGTCTTCACTCAACATTGTTTTGCTCAACTCGGAATCTGCCCCTCCCATGCATGACGTGCTCGTAATTGGCTCTCATACATGAACTCCTCCGGCTGCGACCAACACGCACTGCATCGTCTCTTCAGAATCAGACTGGCCCTTTCTCTGGCCTGCAAGTTACCGAAAAAAATAGAGTTGGAGAGAGAGGGAGGAAGAGTTGAGAAATTGAGTGTGAGACAAAGGGAGAGAGGTGGGGAGAGAGAGATTTTTCTTTATCACCTCGTATACCCAATTAATAAATAAATGTTAGTTCAATTGTTATTGAGTTTATCTTTTTTTCCTTTTAAAATAATCATGTAAAAATAAAATTGGGACTCAATATAATGTAATGGACATCTTCTGAGGTGGTCTTTTTTTTTTTTTGCGGTTTTCGAAAGTTCATGATCATTTTTATATCCAGTAAATCATATGATGATTTCATTTCGGTTTATTCCATTATTCCTTTATTCGGTTTATTTGAACAACGTTTGTAAAAGCCAAACACACGTTTAACAATGTTTCTCTGTAAAACGAGATAATCTCCTTCACATATTTATCTCGACTCACATAAAAGTATTTCTCTACCGTGTTTCCAAATGAACACATTATATTTTTGTCTGTATGTGTAATCCGGTTCTTAAACATCTTTAACTAGACCTTTTTTGTTTATATATATAATATAATATAAAATGACATCTTTATCCAGGAAATAAAAACAGGCCATATTTGAACCCATCACCTATGAGGATAATCAAATTTTAGTCTGATATAAATAATCTATGTTTGTTTATTTCTTTGTTTTTTTTGGTAGAATACATTTTGAAATAATTATAATTAGATTTAAGTTAAGGTATATGATATTTGATAAGTTCTTGTCAATGAAACAATGCCTCTCAAAGACTTGTTAATTATAAGTGAGAATCACTCATTAATAAATCTTTAAAACTTGTCAGATAACTAACTATAATTCCCTACCATGCATATTTATGTATTTCTATTTCAAGTAATTGCGAATAATTAATTAAATTTAAATGATTAATTATTTAAATTTAAGCATGCAGCAGTTTGGTCTTTCATGCCCTTTATGAAGGATTTCAGACCTTATACTGCACCATAGATATATACATGTATGAAAGGAACTATGATCTACTTCACTCGTTATATCCTGAGTAAGTAGTTCATGAGATTATCAGCAGATATTCCAATATCTCTTTGACATGGCAAGGACGTTTTGCAATGTAATGCCTCTAGTAAATATACAGTCAAAGATGGCTATAATCTTCTCATTCTTCAACAACAGGTAACAAATCCTTTGGAAATCTTCGTTGCAACCCAGGATCCAGCCCTTTCCTTGCAAATTTTCTAGCGATGTGCTTCCCACATCATGGTACGTTGGTAAAGAACAATGCCATCTTTCAAATTCTGAGGTATGTTAACAATGCTCTGCTCAATCTGAATCCTTGGAACACTACTTCATATGTTGTCCTTTCTCTATATTGTGCTTGTTGGTTTGGTAGTATTTTAGGACTGCGTGTTCATGCTTATACTCAGTTGTCTATACAACAATGGCTTATGATGTGTTTGTCAAATTATAATGATTCATTAATCATATGTTGTTTCTCTTGTACCTTTCCACTTGCTAAGAATCATTATGGTCCACTCGAGATTAGGTTTGTCATGCAGGAAGGAGATCTTCCCCCATCCAGGTGATTTCTGCAGCAATGGCACAAACAGTTTCTGAGATTCAAAATTGATGCAGAGGCTTCAGAAGGTAAAAAATGTTCATATCCAAGGCTTTGATACATTTATCTCAGCAACCTTTCTACACCAAACCCTTAGTGTTTTCCTTTATTGAGTAAGATGATTTAACCTTTTTTCACATAGATGTTTTGGTGTTAAAAAAGTAAGGTTCTTTGGATGCTACATTTCCTCTTGGATTAAGTAAGGACCATAATTAAAACTGTTTGTATATTATTCTTTCCTTCTGTGAAGCTAGCGTATATTTCGTCAAAAAAATGAAAATATAAGGATGATTGGTAATGAACAGGGACTTCTTTTGCCCTATTATTCGAATGAAATTATCAAGCACATGAAAATAAATGTCTCAAAAATATCAACATGAATTGCATCTAACAAAAATGCATATGGTAAACAAAGTTTGAATATTTATTAAGAAAGGTGATTACATTTAATGTTCGATAGTGCCTTAAACATAATTACTTTCATTGGAATACTTATGTTTACAAAAAAAATGTTTTAAAAATTAAGCAAAATGTTATTTTTGCTATTTTAGTTTAAACATGTTATTTTACATTTACACCTCAACTGAGGTTTAGCAAAAAAGATAGATACAGAGCAATATCACTTCACATGATTCATCTTCCTATGTAAACAAGTAAAGGTCGGTAATACGGGTAGGGCCGTGTCAACTTAGGCATAGACCTCTTCACAATCTTGCTTCGGATCCCGCCGCTGATGATGGCACCAACAAGTACAGAAGGAGAAGTTTGAGAAAGGAAAAGGCATCGCAACGAAGAAATTGGTCACCCGAATTAATATGGAGTGTATCATTCTCTCCTCCCGCTCAAAGTTTTTGGACTCTCCCGCTCCAGCCCCAAGCTCAGCTCTGGTACCTATCCTCTGTCTTAGATGTTTAAGTTACTCCGTCCTCTCTTGCCACCCTCTTCCTTGTTCTTCTGTCGTTGGCTTCCGTCTTTTTCCTCTGCAAGTTAGTTTACCCCGGAAATTCCAGTTTCCTACTGGAGAAAGCAAGGGATTTCTTAGACGAGTGCTTGAGGAGGAATCCAACATAGAGATGCTACTTAACAATTCCAGGGCTTCTATCTCTTCCTCTGTTGCTCTGTTTTTTTTCTTTTTTTAAATTTTACAGAGCAAAAAGATTCCTCATTAAATTGACTTGAGCTTTACAAATTTGGGTGGCAGAAAGAGCAGTAGTAAATTGTAAGCAGAGAGAGATAGAGAGCAGACAAGGAGGGAGACATTTGGTAAGAGGTTGTTTCAATGTGAAAAATCTCCTAAGCTGCCTTTACTTGTATTGGTCGATTTCCACGAAGCTAAGGGAACCATGGTGGTCAGGGCATTTTGATTCCAAGAAGCGAAGATCTTAAAGAAAGGGAGGGATGGCAGTGAGGGAATAAAGACGACAGAATGAGTTGGGTGGCGGGGTGAGGGATGAGGGCATTTTGATCAGATGAAAAGAGGAGGTGGCTGTGAGGTGGGACACTGATTGCTGAAAATTCATCAGGAGAAATGAGTTTCGTTAAGAAAAAGGAGTTTATAGATTTTTAAATGATTTTATAAATTTTAAGATAGTTTTTATAGATTTTAAAATAATTTTTATAAATTTTAAAATTATTTTATCTTGATTTACATGTATTGAAACGAAATTTCTAAATAAACACGTACGCATGCTTATGTGATATGTGTTTGATAGTCTCACTTAACTTTTTCATGATGGTAGGGGCAAATTTGCTCCGATATAAAAACTTTGAGATTAATTTTGAGTTGAAAGAACTTCTAAATAGTCGATGGAAATTATTGAGGTAAAATTACATCTTAACCTTAAAATAAAATAAAATAAATGTTTACCGTACAAATTTATTTAAAATATTCTTCAATGTGAAAAATAAATTTGGGTTTAATAAATTCAATTCAAATTTAAAATTCTATTTCAATAATACTGCTCTAATTGAAAAACGATAAAAATTATCATATTGTTATAAAAAAGCTTTTGGGATAAGAGACAAGAGATGATAAAATGGGAGAGTAGTTCTCATCCACTTTCTATGTTATATGTATTCACAATGTTCAATACATAACCTCTATTTATAAATCCAATCAAAAATAATTTATAATGAATAATTTATTTAATATAAATGAATATACATCGTGATTTTTTTTTTATGTCTAACTGGATGGTAATAATGATGTGAAGAGTCAGCGGTCGCGTAATTATTATATTGATAACACATTACTTAATTGAGAATAATTAAAATTGGCCTGACTCCTGACTATCACCCGAAGAGTGTGAACGTGTGGCGGACTGGCGGTGGCTGTATGTCCATGATTGGGGATTGAGGGGTATCGGGTGTGAACATGTGGCGGACTGGCGGTGGTTGTATGTCCATGATTGGGGATTGAGGGGTATAATAGTCAATTGACGCATAATGCCATTACTCGCCATGGCCGTAGAGCTCGAATATCACGTTTGATGCGCGCTATTCCGATTGTTCACATATCTCTGAAATTTCTGTAATTTCTGTTTTTCGGGTTTTGTTTGAGGTTAGTGAAATTCCCTCTCGTTCTCAACACCTTTGTTTGCTTCATGTTTCAGCTATATATTTTGATTCTGTCCTAGTGTCTGTATTAGTTTCAATGATTTGCATCTTCGTGTACTTGGCCTGAGAATCTAGTCGGGACCCGAGCTTTTTCTTTCTTTCTTTGATTTGTTTAGAGAATTCGTTCACTCATTTCGCATCTGGGAATTTCAGATCTGATACAAAGCTCTCATGATTCGTCCAAAGATGATTTTCTCGGATCAACTTAGCGTGTGGGTCTTAGCATTTTGCTTGATTATTCAATCCGCATATGGGTTCTATCTTCCGGGAAGTTATCCCCACAAGTATGTGGTTGGGGATGAGTTGTCCGTGAAAGTGAATTCTCTGACCTCAATTGATACAGAAATGCCCTTTAGCTATTACAGCTTGCCCTTTTGCAAGCCTCCGGGCGGTGTTAAGGACAGTGCTGAGAATCTCGGCGAGCTCCTCATGGGAGATCGGATCGAGAACTCACCTTACCGATTTAAGATGTACACAAATGAGTCCGAGATATTCCTGTGTCGGTTGGACTCATTGTCGGCAGATCAGTTCAAGATCCTTAAAGAGAGGATTGATGAGATGTATCAGGTTAATCTGATCCTTGATAATTTACCCGCCATTCGCTTTACACAGAAAGATGGATACTTTTTACGATGGACTGGGTACCCTGTTGGTGTCAAGATTCAAGATGCATATTATCTGTTTAACCATCTCAAGTTCAATGTTCTTGTCCACAAATATGAGGAACCCAATGTGGCTCGTGTGATGGGAACTGGTGATGCAGTGGAAGTGATCCCAACGGTTGGTAAAAGGGAAACAGAAATGCCTGGATACATGGTTGTTGGCTTTGAGGTGATACCGTGCAGTGTTATGCATAATTTTGATTCAGCCAAAAACTTGAAAATGTATGGCAAATATCCATCACCTATTAAGTGTGATCCATCCACCGTAGGAATGCAGATCAAAGAAGGGAAGCCACTAGCTTTCACCTATGAGGTCACCTTTGAGGAGAGTGACATTAAATGGCCATCCAGATGGGATGCCTATTTGAAGATGGGGGGATCAAAAGTCCATTGGTTCTCCATCCTCAATTCTCTTATGGTAATCACCTTCCTTGCTGGGATTGTTCTTGTGATCTTCTTGAGGACTGTTCGCCGTGATCTAACCCATTACGAGGAGCTTGACAAGGAGGCTCAAGCACAGATGACTGAAGAGTTATCTGGTTGGAAGCTTGTTGTTGGGGATGTATTCCGCGCTCCATCTAACCCTTCATTACTATGTATAATGGTTGGAGATGGGGTTCAGATTCTTGGAATGGCTGTTGTGACAATCTTGTTTGCAGCTCTAGGATTCATGTCACCAGCCTCTCGAGGAACACTCATCACGGGCATGTTGTTTATCTACATGATACTGGGTATTGCAGCCGGATATGTGGCAGTTCGCCTTTGGAGAACAATTGGCTATGGCGATCAGAGGGGCTGGTTTTCAGTGGCATGGAGGGCAGCTTGTTTCTTCCCTGGCATTGGGTTCTTGATCCTCACAACCTTGAACTTCCTATTGTGGGGAAGTCACAGCACAGGAGCCATCCCATTTTCACTCTTCGTCATACTAATTTTACTCTGGTTCTGCATATCTGTTCCCCTCACCCTTATTGGTGGGTATTTTGGTGCCAGGGCCAATCACGTTGAGTATCCAGTCCGAACCAATCAAATTCCCCGTGAAATTCCGGCGCAGAAGTACCCTTCATGGCTGCTAGTCCTTGGTGCAGGGACCCTTCCATTTGGAACCCTGTTTATTGAGCTCTTCTTCATCATGTCCAGTATTTGGATGGGCCGCGTCTATTACGTATTTGGGTTCCTCTTTGTTGTTCTGATTCTCCTTGTGGTGGTCTGTGCTGAGGTCTCTTTGGTTCTAACCTACATGCATCTGTGTGTGGAAGATTGGAGATGGTGGTGGAAATCATTCTTTGCTTCGGGTTCTGTTGCCATATACATCTTCTTGTACTCCATAAACTATCTGGTGTTTGATCTCAAGAATTTGAGTGGCCCTGTCTCCGCATCTCTGTACCTGGGTTACTCCCTCTTCATGGTTCTTGCAATCATGTTGGCTACAGGCACAATTGGGTTCCTCTCTTCCTTCTCTTTTGTGTATTACTTGTTCTCTTCGGTCAAGTTGGATTAAATCGCAGTCTTGGATCGCCTAGAAATTAACTCTTGAGACAACTGATTTTAATAGGAGGAATCCCTTTGTGAATGTTCAAGTAAATGTCACTTTATTTGTTCTGAGTAGGGGGAAGATAGTTACCTTAACTTTCTGCAGAATTTGCTAGTGAACTTAGTATACTATACAACAATGATATCATATGTTTTTGTTAACCTCACTGTTAGATATACGTGTGTGTAGCATTGCCTGATACGGATGGTACTGTGTCCATTTGGGAATGCGGTAAAGAAGTATTTTTACACAAGCCGAGGTAAATATGTAGAAGAGATTATCTCATTCTAGGGAAAAACACTGTTGAACGTACTTATGAAGAGTAAATAAACTTTTTCGAACTTTAATCTCCATTCTCAAGGATACTGTATTCTTTGCCATCATTTTTTTTTGACCTGGCATTCTGAAATTTGTAATCACATTGTTGATCATTTGCATGGCCGTGAACTCATATGATCTCTACAGCTATGTTGCGTTTGGCCCAAAAAAAACGGCTATGTTAGGAGAAACCCTCACTTTTTAATGGAATCACATCTTCAAACACCAATTTCATTATGAATTAGACCTTGGCATGTTGCCTTGCAAACGAGATTGATCATGGATCTGGTTTTGTCCAAATTTAAATCTTTTCCTATAGCAGTGATGTATATGTACTACCTTAACTTTGGTCCTGATAATAAACTACTTTAGATTATATATATTTTAAAATAATAACGTGTATAAGTAGATTATATATAAGTTTATAAATGAGAAAAATTAGTTTGAAAAAATGATAAATATATATATATTTATTTAACTTTTTTAATTTTTCTAAAAAAAGTTAAGTGAGACTTGTATCAAGGATTGGGGTGGTATATTTTATGTCTTGGTCTCTTTGTATGCATGCTCCTAACACATTCAATTTCATACTTTTGGCTTTATATACCTATGTTAACCGTGGAAATCAATTGTCTCAGTGTCTCAGTGATATATGAGCTTTCAACTTTTCAAAGTGAAGTTTTTTTTTTTGAAAAAAGAAATCCTACAAACCATTCAACATATTTTGTTAAGTTACTTGATTATTAATTGATTATTCCACTAGCTAATCGATTTTCTGAGTTAATTTAACCATCTACAGACCAGTCAGAATTAAGTAAAAATTAATTGAATAGTGGCTGATCCTTATTATTTGATATGGAAATTTTGTAACATTTTTGTGTCAAACTACAAGTATTACAAAAGATTGATTTTTCAAAGCCTTTCAATTGCATTCTAATAAATGTTGATAGCGATATCATACTTCCCTTTTTTTCAAAAAAGAAAAAAAGAAAAAGCTCAAATTATATGCAACTCCCCTAAGTTGTCATGTATAGATTATTATTTATCTATTTATGTTATATATTTCTATTAATAAAATTAAAAGAATATTCACTATCAATATATTTAAATATATTCAAATTTGGAATTCTATTCATTTTCGAATTATAGATACCTTCTCTCATCTTTAAGAATTTAAAATAAAATCCTCTAAACTCTCATAGTTCTCCTGTTGTTAGTTTTGTTCATTATTTATCTACACATAACTTATAGTTTAAAGGGGTTATATGCAGATAACTCAAAAATTGTAGGTCATATATGCACAAAATTCAAGTTTAAAGAGTATATAATTGATGGTTGTGGTGTTAATTAAGCTTAAATCTAAAAGCTTTGTGGTGATTTATTATTGAATTTTAGGGGTAAGTAAGTGAGTTGTTTATACACACATGGTTCAAATTTTTGGGGAAAATGTGTAATTTAACTAAAACTAAAGGGTGAAAAGAAATTAAATTTAAAACTTCATAATTTGTGTATCTATTTCTGGGAGTGGGACACATATTTGAGTTCACATGTGCATCATTATAAAAATTATGCCACTTACGACCCACCACGTTTGGCTCTAATAATCATGTGCGTGGCACATTAAATTGTTAAAACATATATACCTTCATCTTTATTTTATCAATTAATTGACTAAAATATGTTCAAAACTTGTGAGTTCACATGGAAGAATACTTAACCTGTGATATTTTATCTTAATCCATTAGGCTTTCATGGAAGAAATGCTTAACTTTTTTTTTTAGTTATTTAATGTTGGTTGGTACGATTATTCTTCCCTCTCGAGTTGTAATTTGTAAAGTAACCTCTTAAAAAATGGCCGAAAAGAGAAATATGACCAACACTTTTGTTGTGTTTCCCATGTATATATTTGCTCGTACATTAGTCTACTAAAAGAAACAACCTTCATAACAACAAGGATTTAGTGTCTGCTTGCCTCCTCTTCTGAAATTTAAATTGGTTTTTAAAATCTAGGTTTCACTTCAAAATTTAGGTTTTGTCTAAATATAAAAATTTTTCTGAAAAGCTATTCTGGTTAAAAACCTCAGTTTGAAATCTATGTTTTGAAACCTAGGTTTTCTCTTTCCTACTTTTTTCTCTTTCCTCTTTCATACTTTTTTCCTTCTTTCTCTTTCCCCTTTCATACTTTTTTTCTTCTTTCTTTTTCCTCTTTCCTACTTTTTCTTTCTTTCTCTTTCATCTTTCCTACTTTTTCTTACTTTTCTTTCCTCTTTCCTACTTCTTATCTTTTCTCTTGCTTCTTTTATAACCACTTTTCTGCCTTAAAATCCGTAAAAGCTAATAACTTCCCAAACATATATCACTTTTCAAAATTTAGGTTTTGCCTCAGAATCTGTAAAAGCTATTTTTCCAAAATCTATTCTCCAAAACCTAAGTTTTACCTCAAAATTTGTAAAAGCTATTCTGAGAATAGCTTCCAAACTAGCCCTTAATATGGTATTATATTTTATACTACTAAGTCACCATCCCTAGTGGTTTTCTTTCAGGGTTGGGTTGAGGTGTGTCTAGCATCATGAAATATTTTTTCAAGTGTATTCATTATTATAAAGTGTTTTGTAATTCATTCATGATTTTGAAGTATTTTTTAGTTACGTACAACATCTTAAAGTATTTTTTATTCTTTGGATTTGGATTAGCCCAAAAATATTTTAAGGTTTTAAATGTATAAAAAAAGTATTTCAAGGCGTTGGATGTACTAAAAGAATATTTTATAGTATTGGAAGCTCCTAAAAAATACTTTAAATTGATAGATGTACAATAAAAAATTTTAGAGTGATAGATGCATATGAGAAAATACTACATGATCCTAGATGCAACTTAACCTTTTTTTTTTTTATAAGGTTGAGCTGTGAATTAATTTGGCAAGTTCAATGGTGCAAATTAAAATATGATTCCAGGTAACATTGATTTTGGGCGAAAATGTCCTTTATGAATTTACACCTTAACTCTTTTAAATTTTCACTATTTAAGTAGTCAATGTTAGATCTCCATTAATTCAACGCAACATTGCTACAATTTTAAATTTCCAGGGTAACATTGAACCAAAAAATCTTTTAAGGCAACATCCAATTAGGTTAGGTTTAAATATTGTTCACCTAAAATGTAGGTATCTTTTAAAGATGTTTTCTATATTTAGAATTGACAAGAATGCAAGATATTTTATTTAAGTAATCAAAACCTTTTTACTAGGACTAACATTGCTACGATTAGATGCTTATGCTCTGAATTTCATGCTTGCATGTTTGTTTGTTTTTTAAATTTTGAATATTTGTAGTTTCAAAAGGGCAAGCTAAAATAGCTAAACGTTGTTGCTCTGACTTTTGTAAACGTTGTTGCAAACAATGTCATTATCATCCTTGCTGTCATAAGCGGACCTGCGTATATTTCAGTGGGTTCAGTAGCACCCCTGACTTTCAAAAAATTAGTTATATTTAGTACTATTTAATTTATTTTGCACCCACTCATTTGCTAAATTTGAACCCGTTAAATTTTTATTTAAATTCTTCTCAAAAGATATTAAGAATAAATCTCACTTATCTTTTTAAAAATTATTTTACACCCCTGAGTCAAGATTATGAGTCTGCCACTGCTTGTCGTTATTCGTTGCTCTTCTTGGTGGTTCAACCAGAAAGTATGAGGGGTAACATGACCAAAATTTCAATTCCATGAGAGGTAGAACTGAGTTTTCAGGAGCGTGATGGAATTGATTTCCATGATTTTGTATGAAACTGGGCTTTACAGGGAAATTGGTCCCAACCCACCAAACATACCTAAACCCATTTCCAATTTCAATTCTCTACTTTAAGTTCCATGTTACCAGACGGGCCATTAACGTAATTCCATTAGCATTTTCAAGAGTGGGTGGAATCTCATGTCATGATATATATACACACACACTGTGTGTATATAATTTTAGTTAGAAAGACATTTTCTCTGTACATTAACCTATCGACCAACCGTTTGGAATTCAATGTCCGGTGCAGTTATTGCACTATGAAAGCGGCGTCGTTCAAGCTTCTGATAGTTTGCCCGATTACCTCCCGAAAATCTTAAAAATTGGGTTTTTAGAAAAACGGCATAGATATTAATTAAATATTCCTTTTCAGAATTTTATGTCCTTATATGGATATTGAATTATATCATGTCCTTATAAGTTATAAATAAATTAAAAAAAAATTGTGATATCATGTTATTGTACCAAAAAAATTTTATCTCCATATTTATAGCCTCATGCCTAATGTGTTTAGGAAACTCTGACAAGAAAATTTTATTGATGAAAAGTGTTGAATGAATTTTAACACACAAAATTATCAAAAAAAAAA
>JANTPZ010084339.1:0-10462 GCA_025593235.1 Vachellia pachyceras
GGTGCCATCGAGGGATGCGGATACATCCCTGGAGCTGGCGGAGCGCACATCCCACTAGCACTCAATTGCTGTCTCAAAGTAGCATTCTCCGCCATGACGAACGATACCTTACTACTCAAATCAGTTATGGTAGAATGCATTGACCTCACCTTTTCCTCAAGCTCCTCAACATAATGCTTCTTTCTCTGTCTGGAGAGCTGGGCACTTTCCCGATTCCTCATCAGCCTAGCCTTCCTTTTCTCGTCCTCTTCGCTGCCGTCATTGATATCAGACTGCTGAGTGGGATTCTCCATAGGGATCGATGATGACTTCCTGAACTTGGTCGTTCTCGCCTCAGTATTTCGTTCATTGTACTGCTTCTTCCTTTTCAAATCACAACTTTTACCCATTTCCTCCACTTTTATATTCTGATCAGCAATTCCGCGAGAGGAAATGTCTCTGTCATAACAGTCAGAACTCGGTGAAGGTGAATTCATCACCACACCGCTTCCTGAACCCTGAGATGAAACAGAACCACCAGAAGACTCCCGATCGCAAGAATCAGAATCTGGCAATTGAAAGCTCGAAACCTTACCACCCAGTGAATCGTGGGAGTCCTGATCACCTGTATTATCCGCCGGGTGTGACAAAGAAAACTCCCGCTCGGAACTACTGGATTCAGGTGATTGTGAATTCATAAACTCCACAACATTGGAAATCTGATTGCCAGAACCTGAAGTATCGGAGTCCGGCGACACAAAATCGGTACTGTTGTAGCTTAGCTGCTTATCGTCGACATTCAATTCCACGTCATGCAATGCAGGCGATTGGACACAGTCATTGGGTAATAGGAATTGATCGGTTTCTAGGGGAATGTAGAGATCTTCGAAAGAAATGTCGAAATCGCCACCATTCCCAAATTCCATGGCTAAATCAAGGTCCGATGCAAATGCTTCAGAGGGCATGGTATTATCGTTGTCGGAGAAAAAGAGGGGATCCATGGAGGGGGCTGGGAGGTTATTGAACTCGGCTGATAATTCAGTGAAGCACAGGTCCGAGGATGGGGTTGGCTCAGTCATGGTGAGGGTTTTGAGAAATGAAGAGGTGAAGGAGGGTTTCAAGTTTCAGCCAAGACTTTGGAGGTCTTGGACAAATGACTATGACGACGTTTCCGCGTGTCTTCGTCATGTTGACGAGGTTTTTGTTTCACTTCATGGGTATACTAAGGAAATGGGAATGAACCTTATCCACAAGAGAATGACGCGGGGTGGACGAGGTCAGTCGAGACTCGAGGGAGGAAGCTTCCAGGCGAGGCGTGAGTAATGTGCTCCCCAATTGAGTGGCACTTTCGAGTTACGTTTCCGCTACGTAATGACATGTGTTTGCTATTCATTGGTTTTCCTTTTGGGTCAAAATCGTGTATGGCTTTGATGGAATGTGGGCTTAGAAGAGGCCCAGTTGAGTGCTGATATCCCTCAATAGGGCTTTTCATGGGCCATAACAACTGGACTGGATATGTCACGGCCAGAGAGAGGGGGCGGGTACTGAAATGGAATCTGGAATTACTTTTTGTTTTTTTACCCGACTGACTTGTAATGTTTTCCAAATAACGGATCAGTTTTCAAATTGCATAAATCATAATTCTTCATGCGACCTGTTATTTAGACTGATTTTGTCATAAACAATGTGGCTATGCCTACGTGTGCCTGGTGAATATATTTTTGTAAAAAAATGTTCTATATTATATGTGTATATCATATTAATCATAGACTTAGAAAATCTTGTCTGCTCAAGGATATAAAATCTTATTACCACGAAAATATTATAATTATGTACCTAGTCTATTATTAGACCGCTGACTATCTAACTTAAGCTGCGGAAAAAAATAAATAAATTGTTGACTCTAGTGAAAAGTTTATATTTTTTTTTTGGCCAAAAAGATAGTTAGTATATACTCTACTATATTATAATGTAGATCAAATTCGATTCCTTGTGTCGGGCATTACATATTCACATGTCGAAAGAGGTCGGAGGCGGGGTGAAAGAATTTTCGGACCTATAAACCATTGAACAGTTTTGTTCGAAAGGGCTCTTCTTCGTCGGGTGTTGGCGGGGGGAGTGAGAGGGGGAGAGAGGTGAGAAAGGTTCCATTTTTCCTATGCGTACAAGGCACAATTCTTCATCCTCCTCTCCCTCTCTTCCTTCTCCTTCCTTTCCCTCATCCTGAGGGAGGAATTGCAGAGAAAAAGAAGAGGGACAAGCTTCTCCAATCTACCCGTTTTTTTTCGTAGAATCATGAATTCCCCATCTGCTTCCAATGATGGCTTCTCTGGATTCAAGGACAGGGAGTTAATGGTTGAACCCTTCTTGGTTGAAGCTCTTCAGAACTCTCGTCACCATCTCACGAGTCAGTGGCCCCTTTTGCTTTTGCTCTTGTTTTTGTTTTGGTCTTAGATATCGTATGTTGAAGAATTATTTGTTTGTTGACTTCATGTTTGGATTTTTAATTTTATAGTTTTGTTCTTTGTCGAGGCGACTTTGGTTTTGGGCTTGATATGAGATCTCGCGATCTTTTTTATGTTATGTTTAAGATCGATTTTATGAGATCTGGAATAATTATTGTCGTCCTTTCCTTTGCTATGACCAGTTAGATTACCTTAGGAATTGCCACTTTGAATTCGATATTTAGCTTTAAGCCGGTTCCTCTTTAGGGGACAGGGATACTCTACGGGCCTGCTATAATGAATCCCTGAAATTGCGGCGCTTTGAATTTCATAACATCCTAAAATATTTATCAAAATTGACGAGAGCGTTATCTCAGCTTCACACATCAGACGCACGCCTTTAAATCTTCATCATCGGAGGGATACAATGTAGATATACACCAAGTATATTCACCTTGATATAAGATGTTAATCGACTGAGTGAAGATGAAAAAGTGGTGCAGCTTAATTTTCAATGCTTTTACTTCCTAACATTTGAGCCAACCATTGTTTGCTTGGCTCAAATGTGTTGCCATATACTTGAAGCAGAAAATCTTGAACGGTGGGCTGGCTGATGGATTTATAGTTTCCTTGGAACACTTTGGGTCAATCTTTGAGGGTTCTGGTTTTTCTGTTGTCATGCCCCTTTCCCAACTAATGTTTCTGCTCAACTTTCTGATTGTGTTGTGTTGTAGTTTTGCGCATGGAAGTTGATATTCAGAGGTTCCTGAATAACACTGATCAGCAGCATTTTGAGTTCCAGCACTTCCCTTCTTCATATCTTCGACTGGCAGCACATCGTGTCGCTCAACACTATGGTATGCAAACTATGATTCAAGATTATGGTGTGGATGGACAGGGAAGTAAAATAGTGGTGAGAAAGTTAGCAGAAAGCAGATATCCTGTGGTCCGCTTGTCTGAAATACCAATCAAACAGCCAGAAAATGATAAACCTGAGAAGATAAAAATTGCCATAAGGCCTAGACCTAATAAAAGCAATGCAAATGAAATGAATGAAGCAGGACTGAAAGGAAATCCTATGAGAAGTGTGGAAGAGAGGAAGGAGGAATATGATCGGGCAAGAGCACGCATCTTCAGTGGCTCTAGAAGTTCTGATGCAAGTGATGCATTGTCCCAGGTCCCTGTGGTCGGAAGAAATTGTAGCGTGGGCAAGGATGAGAATGAAGCTGGCAAGAACCCTACGGTTGATTCGGAAAAATGCACCAGTGTAAATGATATTGGTTCTACTCGTGTTGCCATTTTAAGAGATAGGGACAAGGATCGTAGTGATCCAGATTATGATCGTAGCTATGGAAGGTAAGATTCATTCATATTCCTAACTATTAATTTGAGAAATGCCCAAACAGTAATTCCAATGTTGCACCATGCTTGGCAATCTTATATTGGCTAAAAAACCTTTGGAAAAACTTATATGCACCTCTTTATATTTTTGTCATTATGTTATTCAATTAAAACATGACAAGTCCATGGTGACTGTATAATATCTCGGCATCATATTTTTTTAAATGGAATATATACCTATCCTATACTTTTATAAGAAAACTATATAGCAAGGATATAAGGAAGTGCACCTGAGTCGACCTGAAAATCCTTTATATATTGTTTAACGATATTTCTTTTTAAGGTATAATTTTGCTGCTTGCTTTAGTCTGTGTGCCAACTGCAATAATCTAATTAAAGTGAGAATTGTTGTTGTTGTTGTTGTGGGTCTGTGTGATTGAAAAGTTTGAGCGAGGAAGGGGGTTGGTAGAGGGAGAGAGACAAGTGATATCTCTTTAATCTGGTAGTCATAAATTCTCACTTTAATCAGAAATGCCTTTGACTGTGCACAGTAAAGATATAAGAGAACATATAGGATCAATGGTTTTAAATGGTCTAATGTTTGTTCTCCTGTAAATTGTTCCTTTTATTTGCTAGTTGATGTGTTATAATTTTGTGATTAGTTTTAGCATGAGAAGAATTTGTTTATCAGGACGAGTTGCCCTAATGATTTTTGGCAGGTGTGCTAGGAGTATTCCAAACTTGATGCCTTCTAGTCTTTACAAAGTTCCACCTTCATTTGCCCAATATGACAGCAATTTCAATCAGCTCGGTCAGATGTCACAAACTCAACTTTCGCTTGGCTATGGACCCCCATCAAGCCCAATAATGAGTCCTTTTTACGCTATGGGATTGAATCAGACTTCTGGGGATGTTACTTACCTACAGTGGCCAAGTGCTGCGATGATGTATGCACATTCGTATGACCAATTTAGGCATGCTGTTTTCCAGGTAAACAACAGTTAATATCATTAACCCATCATTTGTGGCTTGGGGTTTGTATCTTCTAGCTCGGAATCATCAGAAAACTTCGAGGTTTTTGAGTGTGAGATGTTTGATTGTTAGCATGACCAAATTGTAGAGGAATCTATTGTCGATGCAGTAGCTGTCTTCATACTTATCTTTTCCCTTATGGGAATTTTAGACGTTTGTGCAAGCTTTTGCCTTGGTTCTTGTAATTTCTTGTTTCATCCTGCTTTTAGGGTTGTTGCGCCAGTTTTATTCCTTGACTATGCACTTATCAAATCATGGCTGTAGTGTTTGTTTCAGATGCCCCCACCCAAAAAAAAAAAATCATAAATTACATTGGGAGCATCGAGGGTCAGCCGGGTTAATGTAGCTTATGGTTTAGGCTCACTTTGTGTTGTTTGAATTGTTCTTTCCATTGAGGATTAAAGAAATTTGTGTCCCATGTGTATTTGCACTTCACTTGCTACCTAATTCTTGCATCACCACTTTTACCAAGCGGTGCATATAATTGATTATCCATTCTCTTGTGCGTAATATACTCCATTGGGTTGCTTTGCAGGCTCCATTTGTTCAACAGCCGCAGCCGCTGAGCTTCGATAATCCGCAGGACTACTGGACAATGGCTGATGGGGACTTACAAATTTGTACGCTGACAATATTTTAGCTTTAGGATTTGATATTTAGGTTCTCGTTTTTGAAACTCCTACTAGATACCCTATTGTAGTCTGTCTGCCGTTTTAGATTTTATGATAGTAAAAGTATATTATGATTGTGGTGGATCTCACAATATACATAGATTTTCATGGATACAAAACCCCTTTATTCTCTTAACGTTGGGGAGACAAAATCATCATGTGCTACGCTTATGCCATGCGGCCCCAAACGGTGCCAATTTTGAAACGTCTCGGTGGGGTGATATGAGATGGAAATGAGTTCCTGGTAAGCCCAATCTGTGATTTCCAAAGAGAGAAAGAGAGGGGAAGCAGAAAATAACGCAGAAAATAAATTTATAAGAGTTTAGGGTAAAAATCCGGCCCTTCACACTCTGATAGCTCAATCGGAAAATAATTTAGTACTCAATGATTTATTTCTTTGATCTATGTGCCTATTTATAATAACAAGTATAAAGGATAAATTGAAAAATAAAATATATTTCTAATTTCTAAAGGACAACATGATATCCATAAAATGAAATAACTAATATTTAATTCCTAAAGAAAATGTAAAAAATAAAATAATATTTATTTTTTATTTTTAATTTGTAAACTTCCTCTTTCTTGAATACACTTTGATGCAATCTGAATCGGTTCAAAAAACTGAAATCTAGCATCCTAGTGCATTTCCGTTCCTGGTTTTATTTAAGAAAGTTTTAACATACTTCCCAATCAAGCACCATTTGGTTAATTTATTGACGCCAATTAGCTGACTTAAATTAGTGTTGCTTACTTTTGAGGAATCTCAAGTGTTCCGGCAATATCCAAGATTCCATTCTGACATTGTGAACTGTGCATGTCAGAAAGACAGATGTTTAGATGATGAAATATTGCTTTCTAAATCCCTGAATGTGATGTGAAATCCAAACCACCTATTTCCACTCGTATTGTTCCTTGTCTGGATTTGGTGCAGCGGGAGTTCGGGCCTTATCTCTCAATTCCCAAAAATATTTACTCTTAAATGTGATAAATTAATAAATTAAATATTAAGTTCATCACGGAGTAGTTTGAATCTTGATAATGTATTAACCGATTTGGGAGCATATTTAATGCAGATTGATAATATGCATGTTTTTAAGATAGTATTCTGTATAGGACTTTGGGAGCATATTCAACAGAATATAGAAAACAACATGGTGAGGTGACGAGTGGGAGAGGATTCTGGTTGGAGTTACTTCGCTGAGGCGAACGAGACAAGGGTTAAGTGACCAGTTGGATCCAATATTAGAAAAGAATACTTTAAAGCAAAGGGTTAATGGAAGATGATGATAAGGATGTTAATGTCCCAATCAAATAATGAGAGGTCGATGGTGGCCTCCACCTTCTTTTGAGCCTAGAATCTTGCGACCAAATGCTCTAAGCCATTTTGGAGGGGGGAAGGACAAAGACAAAGCAAGAAACGCCAAGGATTGTGTTGGTCCACCCCTACGGCACCCTCCCAAAAAAAACACATGGCTTCATCTGCATCATTATTTGACAAATCCAAGGTGCACATACAATGAGGTTCCTCCTGTAACCTAATGCAGAATATCTGTTGGGTTTTGGTACTATATTCCAAACCTCGAAGCAATGTGAGATGCTGCTTCATCATGTTTACTGCCACTTTGGTCCCATTGCTTCACCATTGTTTAACAAAGTCCCTCGTCGTCACCGTCATACTCTTCGTTGACCCCCTTCCCCTACCACCTCCTCCTTTAATTTCCACTTTTGTCTTCGCACAATCGCATGGCTTGTTCCGTTCTGCACCTCCATCTTTCCTTTTGTGATTTAGTGCTAGACATGGTCTCATGCTGTCTCGTCTAAACTAATTTCCTTTTTCTAGCGAGAATTACACGAACGTGCGGGATCAAAAAATGATTTTGACATAATGTACCACACACTGAGAATCTCAGACCTCTACACTTTCCTTTCTGCAGCTGCTCAGATGCTTGGAGGGGGGGGGAGAGAGGGGAATTTTTCAAGCTCAGTACAATTCAATTATTTGAGCCTAAAGCAGAGCTGTATAAACAAATTATGGCATCGACAATTAACCACCGACAAAAGCTAAGTTCAGGCACGCCAGAAAGGAAAATCTCAATTCTATCGATCGTGTAGAATATAAGACTTCGGCCGAACCGATCTGAAGGTATTTCTCTTCAGAACGACTGAAAAGCATTCAAACATGACAAACAGGGCATGAAGAAGGTGTGGAAATTTAGATAGAGAACTGAAGAAGCTACATACCACTTAGATTAAAAGTTGAGAGGCCTCGCAAAGAATGCTCTTGTTATTTAAGCGACCTGAGAATTATGTTGGCCCTACATTAAAAGGGATCAGCTTTAATTTCCCAGAAGTGAATACAATCCAAGCAGAACGCCTATGCATCTCAAAAACACGAACTGAATGATTCGTGTTAAAAGTTACATATTATGTCGGGAGGCTAAATATAAGTTAATGTGCTTGTTTGCTAACGTTTGGTTTGTAGTCATAAGCACGTTCAACAGTATTTTTTTGCAAAACGAAACAATCTCCTCCATATATTTGCCCCGGCTTATATGAATAAGTTCATAAGTATTTCTCCACCGTTTTACCAAACGGATTTAAGATGAATTATTCTTTCCTCCAAAAAATGATCTCATCACGCAAGAAATCGCAAGCTTCAGTACTTGCGGAAATAGACCCTGCTCAGAAGGGAGGATATTGGGTCCGTTTAGCAAAGCGGTATAGAAGTACCTATGAACTTATTCATACAAGCCGATGCAAATATGTGGAGGAGATTATCTCGTTTTACGGAAAAACACATTTAAACGTGCTTATAGCTACAAGCTAAACGTTGCCAAACAAGCAAATTGCTTAACAAATTAATGCAGTATGGCTAACAGCCCAAGATCCGTGATACGAGCAAATAGATCATCACCGTTCTTTAGTGATGCATTTTCTGTGCATCTCTTATTTTATTAATAAAGAGGCAATGTAGAAAGTGAGAAAGTATATGCATGATGGGTTAAATATTATTAATATAAAGAGATCTCCATGATTGATTCTCAATCATCATACAATGATCGGCATATTTGGCAACAACACTTTAGGGTTTAAAATGCATTTTGAACTCAAAAATCTGTTAACTAACCAACTCTAGCATTTGGTAATTATTTCTTTTAAAATATATTATAAGTAAAAAAATTCTTTTTTAAATACATTTTAAATCTAACATTTATTTAAATATACCCACGTTCATAAAATGCATTCTTCCCGGTTACTAACCCACCGTCACACCCACAGCTAGCTCAAGGATTTGGGATATATAAAGAAATCAGAAATGCCTGTGAGACAAGAAATAAAAGATGACGTGGAACTTTTATTTATTTTTCCATTGAAATGAGTACATCTAGAAATTATGGAATCTAGCCTACTACAATGCATTTAGCAATTAACCCAACAATGCCGTGAGAAAAGGATATAAAAATAAGCCCTTACATCTGGCGTTTAAAATCAGAAAATATATACGCCACACCTAAACAGAAACAGACAGCTCGACACTCGAGAGGTCAAGTCTTCGAGTTCACAATGGAGGATCCTGGATTTAATTTAAGAATTCACAGCCAGCTTCCACCAAACAGTATGCTTCCTTTGATTCCACATGAGTGTAGAACATTGTCACCGGAACTTTTTGCTTTAGCCACTCCTGCCAATCAAAACCCTCCCAGGTAGGAACACTCTGGATTATCTTGACTGCAGGCGATTCTTATACAATGATGTGATGAGTCTTGAGGCAATGATTCATGAAAGAGCTCCTAAACATTATTTTTCCACCTCAAAGGTGACATCATGATGAGTTACCTGAAGTATGGACGTGGTTGTATAGGAACGAGACACCACAGTGGAACCTCCAAATCTGTTCTAGATACTCGTTATTATGGACCATATCCGATCATGCTACAGAAGCATGACGGTTGGGACTCTTGGATCTGCACAAATGCAGATAACATCTAGACTCCAGTACCAATTAGTAGCATCAAGATTACCGTGACCCCTAAAACAAAAACAAAGAACTAGGACCCCGAACAAACTCAAAATGAACCACCGGAAACAATATTTCACGAGACAAGAAGGTGGATGGATCTAAGGAGATTAGAGGACTCAATAAGAGGACCACAGAACATATTCAATCATCCCCAGTAGGAAATAAGGTAAGAACCTTTCTCGCTCCAGCCGCGTTGGCCGATTCCATGTCCTCCACATAATTAGCGTTCACTGGATTGTGCACTGGGGCTCCCATCCTGTGAAGTGGCTGAGCCTGAGACTGCCTTGCCAGAAAAGGATGATCAAAGTGCCCATTTGGTGGTGACCCAAAATGCCCCACCTGCCTGTGGTACTGTGGATGCGCGGCAGCGGCCGCCATGTGCTGCTGGTGATGGTGGTGCTGCTGCAGAGTCTGGACCGGCACAAAAGGCAAGAAATGATCCGAATTAGGCCTCGTCGGATGCAAGAAATGGGATGGAACGGGGGAGCTAGCAAACAGATGGTCAGTGACAGGATCGGCGGAAGCAGCCAATGGGCCACCGCCCACGCCGCCACTACCGGTGCCACCGCCACCGCCGGATAATCCTTGCATGCGCTTCAGATAAAGCCGGTATTTCTGCAAGTGGCTAGCCACGTTTTCTCGAGTCAACCCGTCCACGCTCATCAGCTGCATTATGGTCTTGGGCACGGCATTCTTTATCCCCAAGTGTGCCACAGCATCGACAAACCTCTTGTGAAGTTGTGGAGTCCAGACGAGGCGAGGACGCTTGAGGGTGCGAGCGGGTTCCTCGCCTCCAATGCCAGAACCCAATTCAGCGGAATCGGCAAAGTCCGTGGAATTTGGGTGAGTAGGATTCCCAGGAGAAGGCAGAGGATTCGACGGAGGAGGGGGCTGAGGGAGTTGCTGTGAGTTATTGACATGAGGATTTCGGATATCAAAAGCCATAGCAAGATCGGAAGTGATCAGGGTTTGGG
>JANTPZ010084340.1:0-14724 GCA_025593235.1 Vachellia pachyceras
TGTGCCACAGCATCGACAAACCTCTTGTGAAGTTGTGGAGTCCAGACGAGGCGAGGACGCTTGAGGGTGCGAGCGGGTTCCTCGCCTCCAATGCCAGAACCCAATTCAGCGGAATCGGCAAAGTCCGTGGAATTTGGGTGAGTAGGATTCCCAGGAGAAGGCAGAGGATTCGACGGAGGAGGGGGCTGAGGGAGTTGCTGTGAGTTATTGACATGAGGATTTCGGATATCAAAAGCCATAGCAAGATCGGGAGTGATTAGGGATTGGGAGAGGGGCATGAGTTCGCCTGGGGGAGGGAGTTCCTCCTCCCATCGCGAGAACCAATTCGAGTCATCTTCCCTCATTATTTCGCAAATCTACCCCGAACCCAATCGACTAGCCCTCTTTTCTGGTCCGCAAGAAGTAGATTTCTGGAAGTGAATAGAACCACAGGAGATGTGGATTATCGAAGGAGGAAACCAGACAGGAATTTGATCCTTGACAAACCCCTCTCTCTCTAGAATTTGACTAAGAGAGAGAAATAGCTTAGATGGATAGACAGACGGATAGATAGATGAAGTCAATGACGGAAGGAGAGCTAGGAGTGAAGGAGGATGGTGGCCGGCGATGGTAGTGGTGGAATTGGGAGGAGATAGAGAGAGGTTCGAGGTGGATCTTGTTTTCTTTTCAGCTTTTAATGCTGTACTCTTGCTGATGATGCTCTTTTCCTCATGATTTTTATGGGATTTATTTTTGCGGAATACGAGGGTCTTCATTTGAGAGAGAATTTTAAGTTGGCACCCGGGGGGGTGTTAAGATCTTGTGATATCCCTTCTACCTGCATTTGACGGCGCGTCACCTACACGCTCCCCTGCAACTCGTTCCTGCATTTCCATTACTTTCTTTTTTCACCAACAATGGAGGCAAAGTCTGAGGTTTAAGACTTACATAAAATAAAAGTAGGGGTATTAATCTTCAGACAATCACATGATGCGATTAAGAAAATAAAAATAGCAAATAGGTGGTTTAGACAAATAAAGATACCTCAAATTTAATTGATATCCATTCTTGATTAGCTGATCAACACAGTCTAATGCGTCCCTATAACAGTGTATAATCTCTAAATCTCATCGTCTCATAGTGAGAATCTAAATCTCAGTAATGATCTAATTAAGTGGGTGTAATGGACCACATCCAGAAAATATGATAGGTATAGCATCTAGAGAATTTGTGTAAAGTTTAATCTTAGAGAAGCTTTTATTTCATCATAGTGACAGACCTTCTTTAATGGCATGCAACTCTGCTTCCATAGGTGATGCAATGCCAATACTAACTTGAAAACCACTTTATCAATTACCATAATCATCACGCAAAAAATCCCCACACGTTGCATGCTTGTGCTGGTTGACAGAACCATCCACATCGACTCATATGTACCCAACTGGGGGAAGGCTCCACTCGCAGACGCTCTATTTGAACTGATATAATGGGTGTGTTTGAATAGTCCGTTGGGAGAACGGACACAGATTCCGAGGTAAATATGTGAGAGGAATTTTGTCTCAGTAAGCACATGAATGACTTTTGGGGTTTGTAACGGACTATCCAAACACAACAAATGTTTGTTTGAATCTTCCAATTTCTACATCCCCACTTCTGAAGTGACCCAGCATTTGCCACATTATTTTTTTAAAACTCACCTCATTATTTAATTAGTGATAGTTTATTTTTTCATTCATTAGGATTAATTTACTTATAATTTTAATCATTCCTTTATTTTTTTTTATTTTCGGAAATGTCAGTTATTATTTAGCATTTATGTGCTGTTAGGTTACGGTTACTTGGATTTGGAAGTGATCAAGATACAGTTATTTTCTTTCTCATCAGTCTCTCGTCTGCTCCCCCAACAAATCTTCTTTTCTCAATTCTTTATTTCCCTACCCATGCTCCGTTTTTGCATCAATGTTGGGCCTGCTTCTCATCTGCTTCCCTGTGCTTCCTTTTGCTAGGCAACCAAGCACTCCTTTGCTCTGAGAGCTCCCATAACCGCCGGCACACGACCTCCATTTTCTGGTATCCGGCATCCTCTCATCACTAACCTCCATCACTAAACTCGCTGTTTCCCTCCTTAGCCAAAGATCTCCGCCGACGTCACTTTTAATTCCGTTGCTATGTCAACATTTTTTTGTCAGTATGCTATGTCAACATATTGTTAGCATGAGTTAAGGAAAAGATAAAGAGTATCTATATGCATTAAGGCACCCTTGCCAATATACGTATGCTGATTGGGATTACCATGTGTCACGGGGTCATTACTATCTTCTCCAAAAGACGTTTTATGGGGGCGTGTAATGCGTCTGCTTATTTAGCCCAGTACCCTCCCGAGCCTCTCCGATGTGGGACTTTGATATTCTCCCCCAGCCAATTCGCGAGCAACCTCACCGGCGTTCGGAGGGTCCACCAGAGACCGAAGGCTCAGGGCTGGCTCTGATACCACTTGCCACGGGACCATTACTCTCTTCCCAAAAAACGTCTAATGGGAACGTACAGCACATCCGTTTATATAACCCAACACTCTTCTGAACCTTTTCAATGTGAGACTTTGACACATGGTTGTGGATAGGACCAAATCAAACTATACTCTCCTCCAACAAGTGAAGCCAAAGGTTGAACGTAGTCCCACCTCAAACATGGAACAAGAGGTTGTGGATTGAATTAAAGCATTGCCCTCAAGTTGAACTTACACAAGTACAAGTGGATCCTTATCCGATTTAGAGCAGCAAGAACCATCATGATTATTCTATAGTGCTACTTCGTCAGAAAGCTACACCTACTTCGGCCACTTCATAGCTGAACAAGTCACTCCAACATCTCATTATGTTGGAAAGGTTTTCCATGCGCTCTTTATGAGTCAGTTACTCATTCTTACCAAAATGTCTTGTTTTGATCCTTATCTGTTTGAAAGAATTTCAATATCAAAGCACCATTAAAAGTCTTATCCCGCCATCTCTCCCTAACTCTTGCATAAATTTTAGCTCATACAGAATCGGATTCTTCAAGTGGGAGAGAAATTATCTATAGTCGGACAAGAAAGGATTACTATTTAATTATTGTGTTTGATTACTATTATTAGGATTTTCGATTCATTGTTATTTTACTAGTTTAATACTTTTATTATGATTACTATTGTATTATTATTGTTACGTTATTATTCCTATAAGTAACCTCGGGGATTTGTTGTTGAAAAATAGGTCAGTACGTCTACTCTTGATGGATTATGCACAGTCCATTAATTTAAAATGAAAATGCAAGAAATAAATGTCCGAGGTTGAAAGGGAAAGATTAAAATTTAAATGTGCCAGGGGGATAAGTATTCCAATTTTAATGGGACGTGTTTTTTGAATTGAGAAAAACCGTTCTTATTTTATATTCTTTATAAATAGAGAATGATCAGTAGAAAATGGTCGCTCTCTTTAATTAAATATACAAAAGAACAAAAAAAATACTCCCATTCATTTTCCAAACTTCTTTTATCTCTGTGTTACTGTTGTGTATAACCGAGTCATTCACTAATCACAATGATCCGATTGGTGTGGGTACCAAAAGCAACTAGAGCAATCTCAAGGTATGCTATAAAACCTTCAATTGCAGCTACATTTTCTCAGTGTTCTCTCCTCATCCTGCTGTTGAAATATTTTTAAAATGAAGAGATACGAATTTTCAAAGGTTATATTCTTGTAGAACAATGAGTTTATGTGAAGGGTTGTATAGGAGGTTATAACTCTAAAATCATGTTTTCCTACCTAATATAAAGGTGTAACTTTTAATGCAAAAATCATTATTATTTAATTATGTTGATTCATGAATCTCACTGTGATTTTTTATAACCCAATCAGAGTAAGGGAAACACTACTGAAGCATGATGCAATTGTTTTTCTTATCATTGCTAAAACTGTTGCATCTAATGGAAGTGATAGTTGCTGGTAAATTAAAGTTGAAATCACCATTTTAATGTACAGTAATACCTTAAATAAAATAGCTTTTTGGGAAAAAAAAATGTGCACTCCTACTGACACCAATTGCATCAGCAGAGCATACCAGGAATGATGAGCATCATAAGCTTCAAGGCTCCACTCATGGTTATGAAACTATGCCATTATCGGGACGTCTCACAACTTCTCTCTCAATTTTTGTTTTTGGTGGCAAGCAGACGTAATTTCATGTTTTTTATTAATTTAACATATCAGTCAAAACATCCTAAGATTGAGATTGAAAGACCACGTACGTGGCGTTCAGGAGAAACCAAGCTGATGAAGAACAACTCGAATTCATGGCCCCAAGATAGAGAATTCAAGGTTTTTCCAGAAATAACCCATATTCGTAGCAATTCTGATAACTTGTTCATGGAGAAGAAGAAAGGGGGCACTTGAGAGTTGAGACTCGAGAGTCTATCAATTCCAGAATGTCGGTTACTATAGGAATATAGAACTTGCCCCTTTCATATTGAATTCATTTTGATCCATTTAAGTTACAGATTTTGAAGTAAAACCTAAATTTTGAAAAATAACTTTTACAGATTTAGAGGCAAAACCTATATTTTAAAAAGTGATTTATGTTTAGGAAGTTGTTAGCTTTTACGGTTTTCGAGGCAAAAAAATATGTAAGAAAGATGAAAAAGAAAGAATGAAAAGTAAAAAAAAGGAAAGAGAAGAAAGAAAAAGTAGGAAATATGAAAGAGAAAGAAGGAAAAAAGTAGGAACGATGAAAGAGAAAGAAAGAAAAAAAAGTAGGAAAGAGAAAATTTCGGTTTCGAACTGAATTTTTGTAACCAAAATAACTTTTAAAAAAATTTTATATTATGACAAAATCTAAATTTTAAATTAAATATAGGTTTTTAAACTAAATTTAAATTCCAGAACGGGATGAGAAACATGCCCTGAAACTATCCCATCAACGTCATAGGAAATTTCGAAACATGAAAAGGTCCTTAATTCTCACTTTGACAATTCACACTAATCTACGAGTGTATACAATTTAAAGCCTGACTTATTCGAAGATGCGCGACACTTCCATTTCTGCAGATCACGAGAAAAATTTTCCTTTTGTTCTCATATCTGAAAGAATCAAAGTGATTGTTTGGGAATCAATTGGAAAAGGAGTTTACAGTTCTGAGAAGAATTTACGGAATCTATAAAAAATTTACAGATTTTGAGATGATTTTTATAGATTTTGAGATGGTTTTTACAAATTTTAAAATGGTTTTATTGTGATCTACATGTATCATTGAAAAAACGGTTTTCTCAACAAACCTGTTAAAGTTTAAAAAAGGTATTGACCTGCTTAGCGCTTAACAGTTTCATAGCTTCGTCTAGGCTATTCCACAGCTTCTAATTTTGGCTTTGGGCCATCCAAGGATAATGTAATATCGGACAAAAAACTCTTCATGCTTGTCTGCCTTTTGATCTCCATTTAAATCTTTGGCCACACTTGTAATTACCATGGTTTCTTTATCTTCTGGTATATGAACCACGTTTCTATCTATAATTCCACGTTGAAATATCATTCATCCCAATAAATCTTACCAAACTTACCTGCGAACTGAAGAAAAAACACTTAAAAGTGAATAATAAGGTTATTCATTACATAATTGGCTGGAAAAAAAAGGCCAATGAATACGTCCACAAGTATAATGAGTGACCATGGAAATTGAAAATTTTTTAGAATTACATGGAGAAAAAGTTTTAAGAATTTTGATATACACTGGAAACCTCTCCAACATCCATATCAGAATTGTCCGAAAGTAAAGCATCTTCATAATCCATGGTTTCCCGTTGCTCTAACTCTAAATTCAACTTCTCAGAATCACTTTGGAGCAAACCATCACCTTCATTATCGGACATGTCACTGAATGTCTCTATTTTCTTCTTCCCTCCTTTGTAACCAATAAGACTTCGGACTTTTTTCCTTCCAAAGGATTAAAGGGCATTTCGCAATCAGCTTCGAACCTTGATAGGCTTCAGTTAAGAATACACTAAACCTCTTACCCCTCTCTGAGAAATAGAAAATGCCATAGTGCTTCAAAAGAAGTCTCATAAGCTTTTGAGGCAACACTAATCCTCGTCGGAAGTGAGTGAGATGATCAGTTATTAGCCTCTTTTCAGAAGTAAAACCAAGTAGTTCGTGCATAATGATAACAGCTCTCTTGTCAAATTCTAGCGTCCCAGATTTCAGGCCCCGGGCATCCGCATAGCGGCATAGGGAGATAAATAAGACCCCCACCATATCTGTATACTTTTTTCAACTCTGGAGGAAATTTCAAGGGGAATGCGAGTGAGAGCATACCAGGTTTGTGAGAATCGTCCTCAGATTTTCCTGTTACCTTCTTCTCCAACTCTAATCGCCCCAAGGGTTCCAAGACACAAGCTCCAAAAACTTTCATCTACAGACTTACCCTAAAATGCTGGGGGTACTTGTCTACCCAGTTATTCCTGAAATCCAGCGGCAAGCCTAAATCTCGCCACAAATGAGCAATCTTATCCAATGGAACGCGTTTATCAACAGACACCATCAGCATGCTGCTCAAGAATCTTCTCTTCCTCCTTCATTAAATCTTCGTCTTTCCAGTCTTCCCAAACCATAATAACCATCCATGTACGGCTCAAAAAGCTTGGGTGATTTCCGAATGAAATCGGAAATCCTGTGCGGCTTGGGTAAATTAATCAGTTTCTGGTATTGTTCAAGCGACCTAAAGGTAATGATAATCTCGGGCTCTTTTTTAAAAGAGTCTCCATTAAAAAGAGCACCTTGGAGTTATCTTCCACTTCTCGGTTACAATTTCAAGGTCACGTCACTTCTCAATAACATAATGACGCCTTATCATGCTACTGCACACTTCGTCCCAATGCTTCCCCATTTTCAACAAGTCCCTCATCGTCGTCATACTCTTCGTTGACCCCCTTCCCCTACTACCTCTTCCTTTAATTTCCACTTTTGTCTCAGCGTGGCTTGTTCCGTTCTGCACCTCCATCTCTCCTTTTGTGATTTAGTGCTAGACATTTCATGCTGTATCGTTTAAACTGATTTCCTTTTTCTAGTGAGAATTACACGAACGTGCGGCATCAAAAAATGATTTTCACATAATGCATCACACTAAAGAGAATTTCAGACCTCTCTACCTTTTTCTTTCTGCTGCTGCTCAGATGCTTGGAAGAAGAGAGAGAAATTTTTGAAGCGCAGTGCACTTCAATTATTTGCGCCAAAAGCAGAGCTGGATAAACCAATTACGGCATCGACAATTAACTACCGACAAAAGCTAAGTTCAAGCACGCCAGAAAGGAAAATCTCAATTCTATCGATCGTATAGTATATAAGACTTCGGCCGAAGCGATCTGAAGGTATTTTTCTACAGAATGATTAAAAAGCATTCAAACATGACAAAAAGCGCATGAAGGTGTGGAAATTTAGACAGAACTGAAGAAACTAAATAAGACTTTAGATTGAACGTTGAGAGGCCTCGCAAACAATGTGCTTGTTATTTAAGCGCCCTGAAAATCATGTTGGCGCTACATTAAAAGGGATCAGCTTTAATTTCCCGTAACTGAAGACAAGCCAAGCAGAACGCTATGTATCTCAAAAACACCAACCGACTGATTCGTGTTAAAAGTTACATACCTTGCCCAGCGTTTTTTATGCCGGGTGGTTAAATATAAGTTATGATTGAAATCTCTTAACAATCGTTCAATTTGAGATGAATTATGCTTCAAAAAATGATCTCATGCAAGAATTGCGAGCTTCAATACTTCAGGAAATAGACCCTGTTCAGAAGAAGGGAGGATATACTGCTAAACAAATTAATGCAATATGGCTAACAGGCTAAGATCCGTGATATGAGCAAATAGATCATAACAGTTCTTTAGTGATGCATTTTCTGTGCATCACTTATTTTATTAATAAAGAGGCAATGTAGGAAGTGAGAAAGGATATGTATGATGGGTTAAATAATATTAATAAAAAGAGGTGCACATGATTCATTCACAATAATCATACAATATGAGACCCACAGTGAGCATCAGGATTTGAGATGCATAAAGAAATCAGAAACGCTTGTGAGACAAGAAATACAAGATAACGTGGAACTTTTATTTATTTTTCCTTTGAAATGAGTACATCTAGAATTTATGGAATCTAGCCTACTACAATGCATTTAGCAACTAACCCAAAAATATGCCCTTACATCTGGCGTTTAAAATATTCTATATATACGCCACACCTCTACAGAAACATACAGCTCGACACTCGAGACACCTCTACAGAAACAGACAGCTCGAAACTCGAGAGATCAAGTCTTTGAGTTCACAATAGAGAATCCTGGAATTAGTTTAAGAATTCACAACCAGCTGCCACCAAACACTATGATTCCTTTGATTCCAAATGAGTGTAGCACATGATTTATTACAACCTGCAAGCTCATTGTCACCGGAACATGTTTGCTTCAGCCGCTCCTGCCAATCAAAACCCTCCCAGGTAGGAACACTCTAGATTATCTTGACTGCAGGCGATTCTTATACAATGATGTGATGAGTCTTGAGGCAATGATTCATGAAAGAGCTCCTAAACATTATTTTTCCACCTCAAAGGTGACATCATGATGTATATGAGTTACCTGAACTATGGACGTGGTTGTACAGGAACGAGACACCACTGTGGAATCTCCAAATCTATTCTAGATACTTATTATTAAGGAACATATCCGATTATGCCACAGAAGCATGACAGTTGGGACTCTTGGATCTGCACAAGTGCAGATAACATCTAGAATTGGTGGCATCAAGATTACCGTGACCCCTAAAAACAAAAACAAACAACTAGGACCCCGAACAGACTCAAAATGAACCACCGGAAACAATATTTCACAAGACAAGAAGGTGGATCTAAGGAGAATTAGAGAACTCAATAAGAGGACCACAGAACAGATTCAATCATCCCCAGTAGGAAATAAAGTAAGAACCTTTCTCGTTCCAGCCGCGTTGGCCGATTCCATGTCCTCCACATAATTAGCGGTCACTGGATTGTGCACTGGGGCTCCCATCCTGTGAAGTGGCTGAGCCTGAGACTGCCTTGCCAGGAAAGGATGCTCAAAGTGCCCATTTGGTGGTGACCCAAAATGCCCCACCTGCCTGTGGTACTGTGGCTGCAACTGTGGATGCCCGGCAGCGGCCGCAGCTGCCGCCATGTGCTGCTGGTGATGGTGGTGCTGCTGCAGAGTCTGGACCGGCACAAAAGGCAAGAAATGATCCGAATTAGGCCTTGTCGGATGCAAGAAATGGGGTGGAACGGGGGAGCTAGCAAACAAATGGTCAGTGGCAGGATCGGCGGAAGCAGCCAATGGACCACCGCCCACGCCGCCGCCACTACCGGTGCCGCCGCCGGATAATCCTTGCATGCGCTTCAGATAAAGCCGGTATTTCTGCCAGTGGCTAGCCACGTTTTCTCGAGTCAACCCGTCCACGCTCATAAGCTGCATTATGGTCTTGGGCACGGCATTCTTTATCCCCAAATGTGCCACAGCATCGACAAACCTCTTGTGAAGTTGTGGAGTCCAGACGAGGCGAGGACGCTTGAGGGTGCGAGCGGGTTCCTCGCCTCCAATGCCAGATCCCAATTCAGCGGAATCGGCAAAGTCAGTGGAATTTGGGTGAGTAGGATTCCCAGGAGAAGGCAGAGGATTCGACGGAGGAGTGGGCTGAGGGAGTTGCTGTGAGGTATTGACATGAGAATTTCGGATATCGAAAGCCATAGCAAGATCGGGAGTGATTAGGGTTTGGGAGAGGGGCATGAGTTCGCCTGGGGGAGGGAGTTCCTCCTCCCATCGCGAGAACCAATTCGAGTCATCTTCCCTCATTATTTCGCAAATCTACCCCGAACCCAAGTCACTAGCCCTCTTTTCTGGTCCGCAAGAACTAGATTTCTGGAAGGGAAAAGAACCACAGGAGATGTGGACTATCGTCGGAGGAAACCAGACAGGAATTCGATACTTGAAAAACCTCTCTCTCTCTCTCTAGAATTTGACTAAGAGACAGAAATAGCTTTGACGGATAGATAGATAAGGTCAACGACGGAAGGAGGAGAGCTCGGAGTGGAGGAGGATAGCGGCCGGCAACGGTGGCGGCGGCGGCAGAGCTGGGGGAATTTGGATGAGATGGAGAGAGGTTCGAGGTGGATCTCGTTTTCCTTTCAGCTTTTAATGCTGGTACTCTTGCTGATGATGCTCTGTTCCGTATGATTTTTAGGGGAATTATTTTTCCAGGATTTGATAGTCTTACATTTGAGAGATGGAGTTTCAAGACCTCGCGATTCCCCTCCACCTGCATTTGACAGCGCGTTACCTGCACGCTTCCATCCAACTCAGCCAAGTATTTCCCCACTGGTGAAGTCGAAAGGAGTGGGTATTTCGCTGATTGTCCAGGGGACCAACGGTCATGAGAAACACGAGGAATGGACACACTGGTGGAGCGTAAGTGACACGGGCAGGGGAGAAATACGTGGTTGGAGTGGAGGTACAGCAAAGAGGAATGTACGGCGGGGACCAAGTTAGAGATGTGAGAGAGAGAGAGAGATTCTTTACTTTTTGAGAGATTTATTGTTTGGGGACAGGGAATAACATGAGCTGGTTCTTGTTTGGCTGTGACGGAATCTGCAAGAGATGGCATTGGGTTTTGGATGCCAAATGGGGATCGATTCCACCAAGCGATGCTGCTGACTTGTAGGCCTATTCTCCTTTTGGGGTTAAGTGGAGATGATAATTAATGGAGGGACAAGTGATTAAAGGCAGATAAAGCCATCACTAATTTATAATTACTCATACACGAAGGGGTTGTAACAAAAACACCGATATGCCCAGAAAAAGCAGGGAGATGAGCTGTGGGCACCACTCCAAAAATCAATTTTATAACCCAATCAGTGTAAGGGAAACACCATTAAAACATGATGCAATTGTTTTTCCTATCATTGCTAAAAGTGTTAAGCCTAATGGAAGTGACAGTTGTTGTTGAATTATGGTTGAAATCATGTTGAAAAAAAAAAATACCTGCATTTAGTGCTCAATAATGTTTTTGATAAAAAAAGATGGACTTCTACTGACACACCAATGGAATAAGCAGATCATACTAGAATGATGCTCATCGTAATCTTCAAGGCTCCACTCATGCTTATGAAACTATACCATTATCGGTACGTCTCATCACTTCTCTCAATTTTTGTTTTTGGTGGCAAGCGGACGTAATTTCATGTTTTCTAATAATTTAACATATCGTAACGTACTCCGCTGCTTTATCCGCTTGCTGCTCAAGAATCTTCTCTTCCTCCTTTATTAAAACTTCGGCTTTCTCAGTCATCCCACACCAAAATACCCCCTTATGATCCTTGTACAGCTCAAAAAGCTTGGGTAATTTGCGAATGAAATCGGAAATCCTATGGGGCCTGCGTAATCGAGCGACCGGACGGGAATGATCATCTCGGGCTCTTTTTGAAGATTCTCCATTAAAATAGCACCTTGGACCCTGTCTTCCACTTCTCGGTTACTATTTGAAGGTCATGAACCCCCTTCTTCCGGCTCCTGTCTTGTACTCTTTTGCTGCTCGTCATACATCGGCTCGGATGCTGTCACCGCCAAAATCGAAAGAATAATAATTCTCTGTTATATCGCCCACTTGTTCCGCAGCAAAAGCATGAGCCATCACCTAAGATCGGAACAGGATAGAGACTTCTAGCTAGATTTAATTGATTCGTCCGAAAAATTGAGTTGTAATAGCCATCTGATACATGAAAAACATCAAGGGAGGCTTTGAGGGATGAAACAGGGCTGTTATAGTACAGTTTAATTACAACTACGAAACAGGGCTGTTATATTCCAGTTTGGTTTAGCCAGAACAACGACCTGGCAACCCAACAGTAAAGGACCAATAATGATTATAGTTTCCACATTTCTTCACCCACAGTATTTGTTGAACAAAAAGAAACCTGATCCAATACTTCAGCACTACAATTTAATCTTATTCCTAAATGTCCTCCAATAAATTGCTCTTGGGAACATTTTTACCTCCAGAAAAATTGATTTCCATGGAATGTCTATCTCCCGGGTAAATCCAGCTCACAGATTCATGGACGAATTTTTGGCTGTGCAAATATTCTTACTCCCCAACTTTCATAATATCAAGCTTAGTAGTTTTCTGGAATTGATTTCCATAACGACATAATACAATGCATTAACCTTCTTCTAATTTGGTGCTTATTTATAGTAAACATCGTTATCAGTTTTTTATACTAATACAGCAGCAATTTAAATGTTTGACAACGGAGCAGTAGTTTGACAAACCTTGCAGAGGGAAAACTGTTGCAAGAGCGAAGTAGTTTCCAGCGCCATCAACTGAAATGTTCCCAGTATCCAGTCCATAGCATCGAGCACATTCTTTTGTTAATGATTTAAGAGGAAGGCCATCTGAATCCAGATCTCTGTCTTGAAGATGCAATTGACACCTGCCAATTGAATTAATATGATGAGACGAAGTAGATTACAGATGATCAAGAAAATAAAATGTAGCGTAAAATTATAATGAAGGATTTCGGGCGTATCTGGAGATGTCGAATTACGAATCTGCATATGCCCATGCAGAATTCGGATCACAATGGTGGATCCAAGCACAAGACACAGCAAAAACACCGAAGACAAGAGGAGGGGAGATGAGAGGATTCTCTGATAGGGAAAGGTTATGAAGAAAACTTATTTTCTCCGTACGTTATGTATCCCGCCTTTTGGGAACCACTTCCTCCCTTTGCTTCCCACTAGGGTTCATGTTTACACATTTGACCTAGCCCATGGACTTGGGCCTAATCCATCAAGGGTGGCCCATATTCCAACATCTCTCACTCACACTTGGTGGATTACGAGACGTGGGCCTTATCCTTCTCTCTTCTTCCTTTCATACTGGGTGCTTTGCCGTGACCGCATGGGCATGACATCTTTTAGATATTTGTGCTAGAAATGCCTTTCACAGGACCAGCACAAGACAATCTTTCTTCATGTAGCTTGAATCTGGTTATTATGCCTCATATGTCCTAAATTTAACCAAAAATACGCTTTCACTTTGACGAATCTAATCCATCCCAAGTTAACATAAGACTTAGATCGTCTTTCTCGTATACGTGGTGTCCACACTTATGAAATCTCCAAGTTGATATCATAAGGGACATGTCACAGACACCAGCATAGTTGTGTATTTATCAGGTAATCTTCCTTTCACCCATATATCATTTTGATACACATCAACCGCTTTCCTAACATAGTATCTTGTATCCCATCTATCATGATAGTAGGATGTATGTAAAATCCTTTTATTGAAATGCCAATAACAAAATATTTGATTGAAAATTCCATTGACTAGTCAATATCAAAACCGTCATCGGACATTAGACTACAGAGGTTCAGACCAAACGTATGCCATCGATAAGTCAAATGGTCAAAATAATTCAACAATCGGTCAAAATAAGTCAACATATGCATGATGAGTCCTAACGTGGCAATATATAATAATACAACATAATCTAAAAAGAAATGAAGCACTACTTTTAATGAAAGTAGTTCAAGCTTCCGGAGTCTTCCCTGAAGGATCAGCACGGGAACTAACACCTGGAAAAATGTTAAAGCAACGGGGTGAGACAAACGTCTCAGTAACCAGCAATTCCATCTCATTGGGCATACAAGTAAGTGCCTATGAAGTGTTAAGTGGGATAGTCACATTAAATATAATAGCATAACAAAATATTACTTAATCAACTTATATATAAGTATACATGTTTATCAAATTATGACATCATAAATTCATGCTTATCTCATAATAAAGTTGCACGCAAATCAATGCACAAGATTTATTTCTCTAATCTCCATTATACCTCTCCCAGCCTTATTTCCTCTGACTAAACCCATGGGCTAGTACTGTCTCGTGCAACTGGTAGTACAAATATCGAGCTCTTCGATCAAGTGATATGGACCGGCCAAAATTCCCAGCGCACAAGAACTGACCATGGGTTCCCCCTTTACTATAATAGCGGGGTGTCATTGCCCTATCAAATACAATTGGGCCAAATGACTAACCAGCGTACACCTGGTAGCCCACTACCTTATTTCCTTTTTTTGTACAAGAAAATCACCCCCTTATTTCCTCTAGAATAATCTCCCATCAAATCAACATCCACTACTCCCTATCATATCATCAATCAATAATAAATCTATCATGTATCATACTCAATATCACAGGTTTTCGATGCGACATTTGCAATAATATAAAACAATATAAATAAATCATCTTTTTATTTCATAACGAAATTAGATCCCACAAGACAATTTCATTAACAATATAATTTTATTATGCAACTCGAATATCAAAGACACTTTTCACTATTTTAAATATTCAAAATCACTCAGAGATGATTGTGCTGTGGAGACTGTGGAGAATGGCTAAAGGGTTACACTATAAATTTACCTGGAAGAGATTCGCTGGAAACAGAACTTATGGGGCTCATAGAGGGTCTTGAATTATGCTGGGAAATGAATTTCTCTCGGGTTATTGCTGAATGCGACGCTGAGATGATTGTTCAGGCGATCAACAAAAACCACCTGATCGCTGGGTACTCCCACCTTCAGGAAAGATTAGAAAGAATTTTAGCTAGAAATTGGAATGTCAAAATTCAACA
>JANTPZ010084341.1:0-10109 GCA_025593235.1 Vachellia pachyceras
GAGCTTGAGACAATCCAGTTACATGGATAAGTTTCTATTGGACTATATGTTAGCCTATAGCTCCAGTCAGCGGAATAAGGATGGACGGTGATATAAGGGTGGTTGCATACTACATTATTATGCATTATTTGTGATGATGATTGTGAGTTGCATAATTATGAAAGATATTATGAAATTGTTTATATTATGTTTACTTTATATATATACAAATGCTTTTCGTAAATCAGTTCTTCCTCTTTAATTGTATGCCGTTTGCTTGTGTGTGGTAGAAACTTTCAGAGTTACTGGGGCGTGGAATCTTACCCCGTTATATTAACATTTTCAAGTGATTGTTCTAGTAGGCAGCAAGGGAAGGCACCTATGGAGTGAGCCTTGTTGGCTCTCTTGTGCCCTTAGGCACATGCTATCATTTTGAATTGCATGACTCTAAAACTTCCGCGTTTTATTTTGATTTACTCTGATATTTTGGGAGGATTTAGATTGCTATTTGAACTTTGTATTTTGGTTGGATTCAGGATATTATTGAACGAATTGATATCGAAAATCCTTTTTTATTATACATGGCAAAAATTTCTTTGAGCATTCGGTTAGAATTTTGGGATGTTACAGTTTACCATACCACTGGCCCCTCGAGCTTTCACCAATTTCTGCTTTTCCAGTTTCGATGTATTTCATCTGTATTGTTAATATTTAAGATGTCTTTCAATGTATTTCATCTGTATTGTTAATATTTAAGATGTCTTTCGATGTATTTCATCTGTATTGTTAATATTTAAGATGTATTTTGATGTATTTCATCTGTATTGTAAAATGATATTACTATAAATCCTAGAGTTTTCAAGAATTTCTCACTTTCAATCCTATTATGCCTTTTAAACCATTTTTTTGGATGTATTTGATTGCTTCGTATTGCTTATTCGATTAGATTTTCTAAAGCGCGGTTGAGAAGGCTGCGGTGTAGAAATTAATAACGTGTCATAATTCGAATTCGGTTTTCAACCCATTCGAATGAAGACATAATACTTTGCCAGAATGAAAGAAAGTGAAACGCTTCATATATTCGAATGCGTCTAACAACCCATTCGAATGAAGGGTCTTTAGAGTGGGTCTGTCGATTGCTTCGTATTGCTTATTCGATTAGAGTTTCTAAAGCGCGGTTGAAGGCTGCGGTGTAGAAATTAATAACGCGTCATGTATTCGATTTCGGTTTTCAACCTATTCGAATGAAGAAACAATACTTTGCCGGGATGAAAGAAAGTGAAATGCTTCATATATTCGAATGCGTCTAACAACCCATTCGAATAAAAGGTCTTTAGAGTGGGTCTATCGATTGCTTCGTATTGCTTATTCGATTAGAGTTTCTAAACCGTGGTTGAAGGATGCGGTGTAGAATCAATAACGCTTCATCTATTTTAATGCATTTAACATCCCATTCGAATGAAGACACAATACTTTGCCGGGACGCAAGAAAGTGAAACGCTTGATATATTCGAATGCGTCTAATAACCCATTCGAATGAAGGGTCTTTAGAGTGGGTCTATCGATTGCTTCGTATTGCTTATTCGATTAGAGTTTTTAAACCACAGTTGAAGGATGCGATGTAGAAATCAATAATGATTCATCTATTCAAATGTGTTTAACATCCCTTTCGAATGAAGTGCCATTAGAGTGAGTCTATCGCTTCCTTCGTATAGCTATTAGCTAGTCGATTAGTGTTTCTAAAGCGCGGTTGAATACTGCGGTGTAGAAATCAATAATGCTTACTCTATTCGAATGAATTTTACATACCATTCGAATGAAGTGGCATATCGATTGAATGAACCCTGACAAGACGTGGCTAACAGCCCAATACGTCGTACATATTTTTCTAAGCCGACCCGTCAAATACACGGTATAAATGCGACACACATATTAATGCATTACTGAAACGACAGAATTGAAGAACATCGGAATGAGCTATCTGAAACTCCCTGATGACTAAGCCTGCTAGTCATTGTTACCCTTTTTGCACTACAAAAGGTCTTTAGCGCAAGAAGAACGCACGTACAAAAATGGCAGAGCAATCTTCAAGTTCTAAACGTCCAAGTAAGAAGAACATGAGTTCAACAAAACCAGACTTGCATCGTCCAGAAGGTTATGTGGTTGCTCCGCTACAACCGAATGACCAAGAACGGTATGATGAGTCATTTCGTAGGAGGAAAATTTCTCCTGCTATTTACGTTGATTTAAAACACATTAGAAAAGAATTAAAATTGGACTTAACCGAGTATCTGAAGAAGTATGAACCCTTGATCGGGAATCAACTATCCTACAGTCCTAATATAGTAAGAACATTCTACTGCAATATGAAGAGTATTGAGATAGGTGACGATGAGGGTGGTGGCGTGGAGAGGAGGCCAGACAGGCTGCAGACTACTGTTAGGGGAAAACAATTTGATCTGTCAGCCCAAGTTATTAATGAGTGGCTTGGCATAGGGAAGCCCCCCGCAGATGGTTTTGTTGATAGATCTACAGAGGAGGTGTTAGCTGTGTTGAAGCCCGAGGGTGATCAGAAAGGGTTGCATTTCAATCTAGCATCCATGTCTGAGGACAAGAGGATCCTGTGGTACATATACACTAGATGCATAGTAAGCAAAGGGAATAACTTCACCAGTTTCTCCCGACGGGATTATGTACTATTTACATCTCTAGTTTGCAAGGATACAAGGAATCTGGGGGTGATGCTTATGAACGAATTTAATCATTGGCTGGATACTGCCATGATACATCATAGTTATCTCCTATTCCCACACCTAGTGTCGTTGTTCCTAAAAAGTACCAGTATATGGTATATGGAGTCAGGAGATAAGGATGTAAGTATCACCAGATTTGGTAAAATTCAGCTATCAACAATGGGTCTCACAGTGGCCAATGCAGATGGGGAAGGACAAGTGAAGGTGAAGAGGAAAAGGATTGAGGCAGGGGCAAGGGATGATGTCTATTCCACCAGAGTTGATCCAACACCTTCAATCGGGCTAGAATCTTTGAAAACACCTTCAATGGAGGAAATTATTCATAAGGATGTACAAGAAACATTGAACACACCTTCTATTGAGCAAATAGTTCATAAGGCTGTCCAAGAAGCCTTACTAACAACTTCAATCGATCAAATTGTAAGGAAAGCTTTGGAGGAAAGAGTGGACATCATTCTGGAATCCCACTTGCATATGATAAACAGGAATACGTGTGAGCTGAATGCAATAATTCAGATAATTCATGATGGGATGACATCCATTAGGAGGACAATGAAGAATCTCCAACAGAAGACAGACGACATATCTGCCAGGCTGAACCCATTCGAAGCATTGCTGCTTGAAGGTCAGCCATCCCCTGAAGAAGCACCTCCATGTCAATCTGATCATCCTAAAGCTGGGCCAACCTCATCCCCTACTATTGATGGAAAATGGGGAAATGGGAAGTCAGAGGAGACGTAATGCTTTGAGGACTACATAACATAAAAAAATGGCAAGTTCTTTTTTTGGGTTTGTTATTGTAATAAGCCTTGTACATACAAATGGCAAGTTATCAAATGTGATTTGATCCGTACATCTTGTTTGTAATTGTTGGCCACGAATGGCAAGGTATAACTTGTACGTAAAACTTGTTTGATTTGATCCATTCAACTTGTTTGTACATACAAATGGCAAGTTACCAAGCTTATCTCTAGTAAATTATACAATTGTAAGAATTTTGTTCCTATATTGGCAACGCATTATGTTACATGTATATATTGACACTGTCTATACCGTGTCTTAATCCTTTGGGGTAGAAGGTGTTTCCTAGTCCATTCGAATGATGAATTGGAATGAATCACAGTTCCCATTCAAATGATGATCCCCCGATTTCACGCACGTCACCTTCTACGCCGTTTTTCTTGAGTACGGCTTAAAAGACAAACTGTGTACCACAGATATTCAAATACAAGTGAGCTTTATTAACATTCGAATGAACCTAATTCAATCTGTGTACAATGGATCCATTCGCATTGAGTTGTCCCGGTTTAGAAAGTCTCACAAAGTATTAACGTTTGATCCATTCGAATAACATGCAGTAATCATTCGAATGTTTGTGTGTTAACTACATATTTACATACATCCATGACAACTGCTAAAACATGTTACACAGACATTACTAAATAACATAAATATACATACATCTTTATGTGTTATTTTCAAACGACATCCCCTCTTTGTTTTCTTGACCAATAGGCTCTGGAGAAGATAATCTGAAATTATCAGAGGGTGATGCACGACCTGAAGAGATAGGTGGAGACGGTAGTTTGGGAGATATGTCATGTGTGAAGGGATGAGGAACAGGATCAATAGGAGGGGATGAGGTAGGCTCAGAGATAGGTTGTGCAGGCTGGTTTAGAGGGGATGGTTAGGGCTCAGTTCTGGGGAGGAGAGCTTCAAGTACCTGGAATCTAACGGATAGAGTACTCAGCATCTCTATCGTTGCCCTATTGCCATCCTCAATGAGCTTGACAATTCCATCCATCTGACGAGTTTGTTGTTCCATAATAGTCCTCAGTGCTTCTTGGACAGCATTATTAACAATTTATTGGAGTGAAGGTGGAGGATCAGGACCGGCAGCCCTTGTTGACTGCACTTCATCTATTAGCTCTGGCCTACTCCTTTTCCTCTTAACCTTAACATGTCCTTCAGCAACACCCATCTTTGCTAACTGAGTTCTACCAAATTTGGGAACTTTAACAACCTCATCACCTGGCTCTAGGTACCAGATATTGTTGCTTTTCAGAAACAATGACATTATTTGGGGGAATGGGAGAGAAACTGATCCAACCGCATTCACCATCCACATGCGCAGTTCCTTCATTATGAAAATCACAAGATTCCTTGTATCATTGGCCACAAATGAGGCAAAGAGCGCATAATCCCTGCAGGTGAAACTGGTGAAGTTATTCCCTTTATTCACAATGCATCTGCTGTAAATGTACCATAAGATCCTCCTCTCCTCGGACATGGAGCTAGGCTTAAAAGTTAACCTTTTTGGATCACCCTGAGGCCTTAACACACCCAAAACTTTGTTGTTAGACCTCTGGACATAACCATCAGTTGAAGGCTCCCCTATACCAAGCCACTGATTAATTGACTTGGCGCACAGTTCAATCTGTTTGCCCCTAACGGTTGTCTCTAACATACAATCCCCATCACCCTTCTCGTCCAGTGCCTCTAATCGCTTCAAGTTGCAGTAGAATGTCCTAACGACGTTAGGACAATATGGTAGTTGAATCCCAATCAATGGTGCATATTGATTTAGAAAAGCAGATAGGTCCAATTTTAAATCCCTCCCCCATATGATCCACATCAGCATAAATGGTAGGGCAAATTCTCCGCTTAGCAAAATACCTATCAAACAGTGCTCGATCAGCCGGTTGTAGTGCATCAGTCACAACCCCTTATGGAGGCTGCAAGTCTTCGTTAATTGCATCCACTAGTATTGAAGATTCGGATAGCGAGACTCTGGTGGATGAAACTGATTTCTGTTGCTCTGATGCCTCCTCAATCATTCGAATGTTTCGTGTTCCTGGTATTGCAAGAGGTTCCACACCCTACACTCCAATCTTAGGCATAATGTCCGCTTCCTCCACTGTAGTGACATTCAGAGTTTCACGCACAAGCCTCTCCGCTGCGCTCTCCTCTTAGTGAGGAGCATGGGTAGAGTCCTCAGGAGAAGCAACTACAACCTTCTTCCCCTTCCCTTTACGTACTGCCTTCTTCTTCAACGGTGGGGGTATATCATCTACTCTGACGAGGTTTGGTGAGGGTGGTGAAACAGAAGATATGCTCTTCTGATGTTCAGATAGTGTAGATAGTTCTGCCATTTTATGATAAAAATGATATGGAATGTTCCAGACGATTTATGTTCAGAGGGCATTTGATTTGCAGTGCGATGGAAATGTAGGAATGTAAGGAATATCAATATCATTTTTTCCCATGACCTTATAAATCATTTCTTGAATATACTATGTCAAGGTATTTCCACACCTTCGTTGTACGCACAAAGGTTTAGAGAGTGAAGAGGCGTAAATCCATTGGAATGATTTGTTTGTAACATTCGAATGGAGACATAATTCAAATTCGTACGAGTATGTATGAGTAAAAAACAAAAAAAAACAAAAAAGAAAGATAAAAGATAAAGTACAGTGAGAATGGAGACTGAACGACGCATTTAAAGAGACTGGACGACGCATTAATGGGTCCTGAAAATTCAGATCCTTTCAGATGACACATTTTACTCATCCCAATGGATAAAGGTTGTACATCCTACACCGTTGAGATAACTACGGTTTGGATTTATTTCTACACAGTAACAATATAGAAAGTGTGGATCCTCTACATCGAAGCCCATTCGAATGACACAATCCTCTCATTCGATTGGATAAATGTCATACATTCTTCGCCGTTGAGACAACTGCGGTTTGGAAAGAAATATTTCCACACCATAGTTAAGATGTAACGGTTTAGAAAGTCTTGATCATGTAGATGGATCCAATTCTAATGATAAAATACTCTCATTCGAATTCATTAATATCATACATTCTACGCCGTTAAGACAACTGCAATTTAGAAAGAAAACTTTCTACACCGTAGGTAAGATATAACGATTTAGAAAGTGTGGATCCTCTACATCGGAAGCCATTCGAATGACACAATCCTCTCATTCGATTGGATAAATGTCATACATTCTACGCCGTTGAGACAACTACGGTTTGGAAAGAAATATTTCCACACCGTAGTCAAGATGTAACGGTTTAGAAAGTCTTGATAATCTAGATGGATCCCATTTGAATGACACAATCCTCTCATTCGATTGGATAAATGTCATACATTCTACGCCGTTGAGACAAATGCGGTTTGGAAAGAAATCTTTCCACACTGTAGTCAAGATGTAACGGTTTAAAAAGTGTGGATCCTCTACATCGGAGCCCATTAGAATGACACAATCCTCTCATTCGATTGGATAAATGTCATACATTCTACACCATTGAGACAACTGCGGTTTGGGAAGAAAACTTTCTACACCGAATGAATGCAGTAAGGTTTGGAAACTCTGGGTCTTGATAATTCATATACATTCGTTAATGGTTGTTCATTAATGGAAATTCGGTGTACAAATCTCAATATATGAATGAATTGTATATAAATTTCACTAATGTTTATATTTCTAATGTTTATTCTCCAATGTTGAGACAATAAACTTTCACAAATTCATTTACATCATAAACAAATGTAGGCGTATAACTCCACTATAACATGTCCCTGTCCCTTCCTTGCATGGGAGGCAACTTATTTTTTCGACTTGCTACAATTACGTTGTATCGTTGGGTTAAAAGACGCGATGTTGTGATAGCTGGTTCTCCGCATCATGTGAGACCAGGAGGTAAGTATGGCAGATCAATCGGCGTCGATGATGTACATCCATCACCACGATATTGGATTGCACGAGACGAGTTTTGGCTGACATTACTACAGATGGTAGTTGTCCTAAGTTCTCTCTCGTTGGGAGTAGGAAATCGTGTCTCCACATCAACGTCATGCTGCATGGGATATTCAGCTGCTCCCTCCTCGATAACTACTTCTGAGCTCATTCAAGCTACAAAATGGACGGACAAATTAGCTTCAAATGTTGATGACCAATATTTCACTAAAACAAAACAAACAAAATATGCCAAAGTGACTTTTGTACGTTATATAATGTGCGACCACTTTGCAAATCAACATGGATCCCCATCCCTGTTGGAGTGCGACTTCTATAAAAGGCCCTTCCACCACGTGGTTTTGACGTTTGTTGAGGTTCTTGGGATGGTGTGTCGCAGCTGGTTGGAGCTTTACGTTTTGCACGTGGTCTTGACGTTTGTTGAGGTTCTTGGGATGGTGTGCCACCAGATGTTTGAGCTTGTTTACAAGTTGCTCGGTTGTGTCCTGATTGATGACATACACGGCATTTAGATGTGGATCCTCTTTTTAACAACTTATCAGGTGGAGGTGGAGGCAAATCAGATGACATATCACCACATTGTTGTGGTAATTGGTCTCCCTGGGCCTCATGTCCTTTAGCCATTTTCTGCTTTCTTACAGATTCTTCAGTTCGGATCTTAGTCTTCCTAGGTCTCCCTGGCAAGGTACACAATGGTGGTGGTTCCATATGCTGGAACTTCTCAATGGCCCAGAATTTTTTTCCCTCTCACAGGTTGATACTTGGTTCTATAGGAAGATAGATATGTACTTTATGGAAGAATCTATATATTTGGGTAACTAGATCTATTTTGGAATGATATAAGGCACATATTGCATGCTGATAGGGTATGCCAGTCAAGTCCTAAGTCCGACAAGTGCACTGCTTCCTATTAATGAACACCGTATGCCTATCATCCCTTTCAATTACCTCATACCCATCATCACCATTATAGAACACACTACAACCCATTGCCAACTTCTTATTGTCCTCGAACAAGGAAACACTCTTCGGATTGAACTTCCCCCTCAACCAACTTACATTTTTTTCACTTTCTGCCTACTTAGTCATCAATTTGATCCTTATCCCATCAATCATTGCAATAATTGGTAGATATCTCAATTCATCAATCCAGGCATTAAAGCTCTCACTTATATTGTTATCTACAATCCATGACAAACATCTGGTACTGAAATAAGCTCTGATCCAACATTTTGGAGGATATGAAATTGCTGCTTCTGCTGCTTCTCTACTTAGTGATCACATGGCTTTCAAGTTATCCTTGAATTGTTCTTCAAAGGTGCTCCATGCACATGAGAAGAACTTCTTCTTCAACTCATTTCCCCTCCATCTTTTACTCCAATTACCATATATGTGCCTAGCAGATAGTCTATGCTCAGCCTCAGGTAAGACCTCCGACACTGCCACGTGCAAACCCTGTAGATATATCACCAACAAATTGGCAATTATCATTTGAAACGTCAATTATGAAATTCGTTGGTGAACTTCACAATAAAACAAACCTTCTACAAGTGAGACATAATAGTAATGCGCTGCCCATTTTCCAAATCTAATGATCTCTGCAACCATTTAAGAAACCACCTCCAGTTGAGAGTGTTTTCCTTCTGAGTAATCCCCATAGCTATTGGAAAGAGGGAATCATCTGCATCAAGTCTGATCGCTGTTAGCAGAATGCCTCGAGCGTTTCCTTTGAGGAAGGTCCCATCTACCCCAATTATGGGTCTGCAGCCTGTGAGATATCTTAACTTAACCCTTAGCTTCATTATATATTGATTTGGAATCAATGGGAAGCCTCAAATTGTTCAAAAGGTCCAATACTTTCAATTTTAAAACTTTCAAGTTCTTTGAAAGTTACTATTCACTGCTTTTTGGACCAACTTTGAAAATTCATAACTAATTCTAGAAAACTCGAAATTGAGTGCTTCCAATGTCTATTTGAAGCTTGTAAGTTCCTTTATAAGGGAAAATTATTCATTGAGTCATTTACTTGCCCAAATGATACAGTTTAATTCGTGAAAAGGTACTGTTCATTTGGTCATTTTTCTATTTTCCCAGGTTTTTCAGTGATTTTCTTCTAACTTTGGAACTTAATAACTTTCTGCACAAAACTCAAAATTCAGTGTTCTTTAGCTTGTATTAAACCTTGAAATATGAAATATTTTGCTGTAAAATTGCATCCCATTTGGAATTCATTTGCTCTATTTCCCATTAGCACAAAATTGGGGGTTTGATTGACTTTACATTAACACTTGGCCAAACTTTCCATTCTCAAACTTCATCTTTTCAAAACCCTAACTCCTAATTCTTTTTGAAACATGTTTGATAATTTATTTAGGAGTTCTTGGCTATCATATATCATCCATACATGCATGGGCTCATTAGACATATTACATTACATATATATATATATATATATATTCCAATGTTGTCCACATAATTACAACATAATCTCATGTGAATATCCATGCACAATTTCTTGCTTCATGCATCAAAAACTTTCTCCTTACACTTGATGCACTTGTACCTAAAAATTGTTAATGGGAGGGTGAGATTCGAGGAATCCCAGTAGC
>JANTPZ010084343.1:0-15604 GCA_025593235.1 Vachellia pachyceras
ATAGCATTTAATTGAGGGGAAAACTGAAAAGAAGAAGAAAAATTAAGACATCAACTAAATTGTTTTCTTGGCATCTGTTATTGAGTATTAACCAAATTATAACTAATAATAGATAGAGTATTATAATATATTGATTAAAGTATTCGAATCACCAAATCCAGATGCATTGTCATTTTGCTTTGAAGATTTGGCATAATTGCATTTCTTAGTTGAAGCTCAAATCAGTTAGATAGAAAACTGAGTCTAATTCAAAATTAATGGTTGACTTTAACAAAATTAATACAAAAATTATAAGTAGGAAATATCCTTAACCTCAACCAAACAATAATCGATTGACCATATGATTAACAATTTACTTAAGAGGGAACTTGCTGGCTTCTGAACATAAAAAGACATTAGTTATGGGACAAGATAATAAGATGATCAGTTCATCGCAGTTGCATATTAGTGATTTCATTTGAACAAATGTAGAAATTATGTTCATTTAAACATATACTCATAAATTTTTGAGACAAATTGATGAGTTGATCATTGCATTCTGACTGAAGCATTTATATAGTAATTTTAAAATTTATGCATAAATATTTATTTGGTACTTCAAATTAAAAATTATCCTCTCATCGCTTCGTTGATTATATTAGTCCATTATTATAGTTATTGAACAGGACATTTTGATTAATATTCTATCTAAATGTTTTTTATCATCGATATATCTAAAATTTTAGTTGTTAATATAATACAATGACTTTCTACAATTCATGTAGTTGATCCATTTAGCGGAATAAGAATTGCTGCATAATTATTTAGTATGAGTGCGTGTGTATTTTACAGTATCACACAAACGCATTAACTAATAATTTTGCTTACACAGTTGGCTACAACAACTTATCCTCTCTGCAACTTTAATCTTCTTCTGTGAAGCCAAAACTCTTCTCTTATTCCTTTGGACAGTTGGATTTAGAGATTGTTTGGATATGATTTTGAAAATAGCTTTTACAAATTTCGAGGTAAAATCTAGGTTTTGGAAAATAGCTTTTACAGATTCTGAGGCAAAACCTAGGTTTTGAAAAATGATTTATGTTTGGGAAGTTATTAGCTTTTACGGATTCTGAGGCAAAAAAGTGGGTAGGAAAGAGGAAAAGAGGAAAGAGAAAGAAAGAAAAAGTAGGAAAGGGGAAAAAGTATAAAAGAGAAAACCTAGAACTGAGGTTTTGTAACCAAAATAGCTTTTGGGAAAAAAAATTTGCTTAGACAAAACCTTGGTTTTGAGGTAAAACCTAGGTTTTGAAACCAAACCTAGATTCTAGAATTGGTTTCCAAATAAGCCCTTAAATGGTGTTGTCTAAACAAACAAACAAAATTAGTGAAAGGGAGAAAAGAAAGAAAGGGAAAAAATGCATTACAAAGGCATTAACCTGATGAATACTAATAAATTTTGTCGATTTGCAGGCAGACAAGAAAAAATTAATTTGAAAACGAAAGGAAACTAATGACGAACTTAAGATTATACTAATGAGCTCCTTTAAATTTAAAATTAAATGATTGAGTATTAAGCCGACCCTTTCCTTAACCTGGCACGGTGGTTTCATATTCCTTTCATGTGTGTGTGTGTGATTCTTCATTCTCTTACTCAAACTCTCAAGAACTCTTCGTTTCCTATCAATAAAACTCTCTCCTTCCTTCTTCCAAGCTTAAAATCAAAGCATCTATCATACCTTTGTATCTCACTAATTTTACCAATTAAGTACCATTAATTATCATTAATTCTCTCTCTTCTCTTTTCTTCTACATGACAGATAAAGATCTATGGCCTCTTTCGTTCGTTTTGAATGACATTATTATTTGTGGACGTTCTCATTAGAGAGGTAAGGATCTGATTATTTTCATCGATCTATATAGTCATATATATATATATATATATATGCTTCCTTATCTATGAAGTTTCATCGCACAATTTTGTTTAACTTTCTTCTACTCAGTCGATCGCTTCTGTTCAGAAATATTATCAAGTCACACACTTTTGATCAGATTGTATAGAACTGCAGGATATGTTTTATTTTTTATATATTTATGTTTCAAAATTGATACGCGTATGCGTGTGTGTGTTGGACTTAGAAACATTTCTGCAGGTCTCCATATATATATATATATTATATAGCAGCATTTATCCATTGAGATAGTTGAAGATGAGCAATGCTCTTCTAAGAACACTGTCTTCACGTCTTCAATATGGTAATACCTCAGAACCCTTATTGTTGTTGTTGTTTCATTTGAAGGTTTAATCTAAATTAAATTTGGAATGCTTTTCAGGAAACAATGAACTTCTGTTGGAGAATGTCACAGCTTGTATGCAGAAGGAGGACCAAATGTGAGTAAAATATAATTAAGCTACTTAGATCCTTTCATGCATTCTGAAACATTTGAAGAGAAAGTGATTTTTTCCCAAAAAGTGGGGCACCGTATAGATAATGGCTCTGTTTGGATAGCCCGTTGGAAGAACGGATACAGATTCCGAGGTAAATATGTGAGAGGGGTTTTGTCTCGGTAAGCGTATGAATAGCTTTTGGTTGCCCAAACGGGCTAACCAAACAGAGCCAATGCTAATTTTCTTTCTTTACATATAATTTCGTTTTAGATCTTGCATTCTTAGTCTTACATGAGATGATCAAATAGGATCATGTTAATTTGTGCATGATATGGACAATAATCATTTTGTTGTTCTTGTTTCATTCTAATATAGCATTAGTATGTTTTTAAAGAACATGAAAAGAATAGTATAACAAGTGTTTTATATGTGAGCCTTGGTATATTATTTCTTCTGACATGTTGAATGAAGGAATCATTGACCAGTCTTCTAAATATAATGGTAGTTGGTAACATTAAAAATAAATAATTGATTCGATATAGTATTATTTTGAGGTGGATGAACATACAAACTAAATTAAGAATATGGCCTGCTAGCTTTTCTGTCCATATATGTGCGTGGGGACATGCATATATATGGAGAATCATTTTAAGCTAGCTAGTTAGGCATTTTTGTGTGAATTTACATGAGTTCGATAAATTACTAATCATCACCATGAAGATAAAAGTATATTTTTAGCGTTTAATTTTATATAAAATTTTATTGTGATCATTTAATTTTATAAAATGTTTTTACCATAATCTAACTTTAATCCCTTTAGTTTTATTAATATAAAATGTTTACATTGAAATTTTAGATATTGACAACATATTCGCAAATGCTCACATATTAAGTTTAACTTGTTAATTTTTAAATCTGATAATGATTGGCATAATATCATTATTTGAGATTAACAATGTTAGAATTAGAGGAGGAAAATACTTTATAAAATTAAAAGACCAAGTAAAAATTGAAATTTTGTGTGAATTCAGAAGATTAAATGTGCACTTTTAGCACCTTTTATATTTAATTGATATTAATATTTCAAATAAGTTAGACATATATAGATAAAAGAGAATTGTAGCTACACATGGATATTAATGCATATTCGAACTCCATGTATAGGTTGGGTTATTCACTTAATTGTGGCCTTTCAAATATTAGTTGACTGCGTTCGGTTAATACATTTATATACAGGTTAAATTATACTTTTAATCATTTATATTTATATCAGGTTTTACTTTAGTCCTTTAAGTTTAAAAAGTGTACTTTCAGTCCCTCAAACTTAGCACCGTTAATCTCTCTAAACGGGAATTGTTGACTTCTTACTGGATATAGTGATTTCTCTATCTTGTCTAAATATAAATTAAATTACAAATGAAGTCTTATGAAATGTATTTAAGATTAGAGGAAGTATCATTTTTAAAGGAATCATTTGAACAAAATTAAAATTTTAACAATAAAGAAGACATATATAAAAATTATAAAAAATATTAAAAAATTTATAATTTTGCTGCATACATGTACACTCTAATAGTTTGTTTCCAATATTTATTTAGCAGTCAATTTTCCAATAACGGATTGTACATGGAATCTCCAATGATGCATACCCAATCTCAGTCTCTATTCCCAATTCAACAAGGTTTGTTTTATTTTTAACTAATTCGCACATACAAAAGAAAACTAATGATAAACATTAAACTAGTCATTAAATATTGAAATGATTTTAAATATTATCTTTATTAACTACAATAAACTCTAATTATATCATAGTAAATTTTACTTTATTATAATTACCCCTACGTGCACAGTAGAAAAGTGTTCAAAAATCCTTAAGACAATCAAATACTTTATATAAAAAGGATTAAGATGAGATGAGTATATTATCAATCAAATAATTAAAGAGTAATTAAGATGGGTCGTTGTGAGCAGGAAGCCTATATGGTACCAAGAGACTTTCAGAATCAGATCCTTCATATGTTGTGGTAAGATGACATTAATTACTTATTTAGACTAATTTGTTTTAATGAATTCCCTCATTTTTCATGGAGATGGGAATGAGGATTTTTGTGAAGCGAAGACAAGATTAATGGTAAATTTTTATTTAAAATTTTTTAGTCACATAATTTTTATTTAATAGTCATAAATTTATTCCCCCCCCCCCGGGCAATGGGACAAATGTTCATAGAATTTCTTGAACATAAAGATTCTTTTTGATTTGATGTAGAGGAGAATTTTATTTTTACATGAAAAGAATTAAATATTTTAAGCTTATTTTAAAGTTTTTAAAAGTTGAATTTAATTTTTTAAGTTAAAACTATTTGGTTTAAAAAGGATCATAATCTCTTAATTTTTTTTAATGGTTTGACCTGCAGGCAAGAAGAAATGCAAGAAAACGTCCGTTTGAGGCATTTGACAACATCCAAACTAACATCAAAACTCCGAGGAACAATGTGAGCATATTAAAAAGAAAAGGACAAAAATTATGTAGTTTCATTTAAAAATAATATAAAAAGAAAAGGACAAAAATTATGTAGTTTCACTTAAATTGATATTACAAGTTATATAAAAAATATACATGCTAAATTACACAAAACTCTCCCAACTGTGAATTATGTATAAATAACTTCACCTTTACATAAGGTATGTTTGGAAGTCCTTTTTAAAAAAGCTTTTACGGATTCTGAGGTAAAACCTAGGTTTTGGAGAATAACTTTTACGGATTTCAAGGCAAACCCTAGATTTCAAAACCTAGGTTTTAAAAGATTGTGTGTTTAGGAAGTTATTAGGTTTTACGGAGTTCGAGATAAAAAGTAGGTAATAAAGAGGAAATGGAAAGAAATAAAAAGTGGGAAAGAGAAAATTTATTAGAAAAGATAGTGTGATTTGACAAGAAAAATAACTTTTTCAAAACCTAAGTTTTAAACTGAGGTTTTATATCCAAAATAATTTTCTAAAAAATGTGAGTACTTAGATAAAACCTAGGTTTTGGGGTAAAACCTATATTTGAAACCAAACCTAGGTTTCAGAAAGTGAAACCTCAATCATTAATCATTATAGTAATGAACTAAAAGAAACTTTCAACTGTGTGGATAAACCAAAATCATTATACACCCATAAATTAAAGTTTTATGTGTGTATAATCTCTTTAAGCTTTAAATTATATATATGGTCCTATTCATGATTTATCAATAGCTCTGCTTTACCAAACTCTTATATATATAATGATCATAATTAAGTTAGGTTTTGCTAGACGGTGGCAAGACAAAGTGATGGATAACATTTTTATGTGTCAAGTTGTTAAATAAGTATTCCTGAATCCCGGTGATAAATTATTCTATTGAAACTAAACAATTTTTTATGAACTGGAACATATGTTTGTAATTTATGTCTATCTTTCTACGTTACACATTGTTGTCAGATTTAATTTGTAAGATTTGTTCCCTTTATTATTATTATTATTATTATTATTATCATTATTACTATTTATTAGTTGCATCCACCTGTGAGGAGAAATCAAAAGCTCAGTGATAAAATTACAACTCTACAAAAGTTGGTTTCGCCGTTTGGCAAGGTAAGTCATACATTATATACATATATATGACTGATTGTTACAACCTCAAAATTAAATGAGCAAAAAAAAATATTCCTTAATTTCTTGTTAACTTTTTTGTCTTAATTACCAGTTAAAAAGTAAAAACTAACAGTTGGGTAATTTTTGGAAAATCTGCAGACTGACACTGCTTCAGTTCTTCGAGAGGCTTCTCTTTATATCAAGCTTCTTCAAGAGCAAATCCGCGTAAATATATTGTTTAATTTCTCTCACATTTGTTTATTAGTACGTTTATTTAAAAAATAGATTATACGACATTATATTTATATTTGTTAAAAAATAAAAATGGAAATCAAACATTCAATTTCTAAATTTAAGCTATATATATAGGCTGAATCGAAGTCTGCTTTCTAGGTCATAATAGAATTTTCGTCCTATATATTTACTTTTAGTGAAACTCAGGTAGTTAAGAGAAAAATTGAGTGCAATAATGGAAGCTTATAGTTAAGGTTAATTAATTTAATTCATTTTAATTTTGGTGGAGCAGAATTTGTGTCAAGTGCTGAGTTTCTCATACAACAAGACAGTCAAAATTCCTCATCATAAGCAGGTATTTGCCAAATTATTATTTTTCTTTTGTGTGTGTGGTTTATTCAGCTCAAGGATTTAAATATTAGGGTAGATTCTTTAGTTTTTCCACCTTCAAAATAAAAATTCCTGAGAAATAAGAGAATAACACGAAGAACCCTCTTCAACAAAAAAAAAACGTTTGTATTTGAATTCATGACATATAGAATCTTCCATTTTTTTAAAAAAAGACTTTATAATTAACAGAAAAGGACTCCCTAAACTTCATTTTTTGGAAGAAAAAGAAAAAAGCTTTACAAACTTGTATATTTAAATTGATCATATGTTTCACCATTTTGTAATTGGCTGAACTATTTGCAAAATATATTTTCAGATGTGCCATGAGGGGAGAGAGATTGACCTGATGAGCAAAGGACTTTGTTTAGTGGAGATATCATCAGTAACTCAGAAAGTAATTAATAACAATGGAGGATCAGATTCATCCTATTAATGCTGTCTCAAGCAGATTTGATTATAAGCTGCCCACAAGTTTCTAATCTCATCTAGAGATGGAATATATACACACACAACTTTATATATATATATATATATTATTCATTTAGAACTCGTTTTTTTTCAAATTTTTAACTGAGTTATATGCATTGTATCGAGCTTTTTTCTAGTATTTAATATCAAGGCATCCTCCAATGGAATCCTAAATTCTTATTATTTATATAGACAATGCAAACCACATACATACGTTATAATATGTTTGGACTTTGATTTGTTGTATGAATTTTCTAAAGTGTGTGTGTATGAATTTATGTTTAAATTTTAGATTGCAACATTGTATGATGTGTATGCCTTTTATTTTAAAAAAACAGAAAAAGAAATTAGTGTTTAAGAGCTAGCCCCCATAACCTAGTGAATGAGTGGTCATGGTTGAAAAAAAAATTAGGCTTATGCAGAGAGCTTATGTAATAATTCTTAAATAATGAAAGCATTTTTTGTTTTTATTTGAATCCCAAAAATTTAAAATTTTGGATGAGGAATTGAAAAACTTTGTACTTATGGTATGACCGTTTCAATATTACTAGCCTTGATTTATTTTCAAAATCAAAAGCTTTAAAAATGTTAAAAAAATTAACACTTCAATTGAAATATTAAAGTATATCAAAATATTTTAACCTCTTCTCTAATTAATGCACGCATTTTTTATAGAATCCTATTTGAGAACACATGCAATACTGATAAAAAAAGAACTTTATCAAAATTATAATTGCTTAAATTATATTTGTGATAGACTATAAATACAACTTAACTGATTTGAACATATTAAAAAGATTAAATAAATTATTTAATGATAACAAATATGACATGATTTCCCTAAAATACATTTAAGTAACATTATAATATATACATATATAAGTATATAAATTAGTTGGAAGAAAAGAAGATGGAAGAGTCCTTAACTCAGTGGTAGAGCATTTGACTGCAGATCAAGAGGTCACCGCTTCGAACCCGGTAGGGCCCTTTTGATGACTTTCTCACTTATGAACTATAATATTTATAGATATTTACTAACTTGGACATATGAAGGATGCTTAGCGCACTGGTAGAGCATTTGACTGCAGATCACGAGATAAACATTTCGAACCGGTAGGGCCTCGGGTTTTCAATTGCTTTTTCCATCAATGACACACTATTTTTCTTTGAACAAATTTAACTTCCTCTGTTTTTCGAGAACCTAAAACATATGGAACCAATTTTAATGAATGAAGACAAATCATGATGTTGTAAAAAATCATAAATTCCTCACCAAAAAAAAAATCATAAATTGAAGTTAGTTGACAGACAAAACGACTCCTCAAAATATAGAAGTGCTCTTCTGTGGGGAGTTGGACGAAGAAAATTATCAGTTTAGGCTTCACAAAAATGAAGTATCAGTATTATTAATGCAAAAATATTAGTGGCTTCCAACTAATGAATGCTCTTGTTTTCCTGCCACTGGTATTATTCCTCTCCTTCCCCACTGCTTAGCATCTTATTGCTTCATGAAATACCATCTCAGTCCGTTCCTTCCATAACACTGTACAAACACTACCAAAAATTATTCTCCACCACAGACTCACTTCTGCCCCCGCCCCTGTTTCTGCAGATTGGAAAAAAAATAAACTCCCTTTGTGATTCACAGGGAGGATTACCTTCCATACACTTCTAGCCACATTGCAGTCTCATTATATTTGATGTTTCATTCATTCCACACAAGCCTCACATGCTAAACAAGCCTCACAAGCCCCACACAAGTCTTGTAAATTCATTGGGGTAATAACACAGCTCTAGACTAAGCGTTTATAGAGATGATTACATGTTGATATTGCCTACCAATAAAATCCTTATATAGACAGTGAGATTAAACTTATAATTTTGTAAATTACAAGTCAATTTCTTACCCATTAAATCATCCTTTGTGGCAGAAGTTCCCCAATGCATAGCCTAGTGAAAGCCTAAACAATATTAATTTATTGACTTGCTGATAAACAGCCTCTAAATCCTGTTAACTTTAGCTAACCTCGCTGATTAAGAAACAAAAACTTTAGCCCGCCAAGAGAAAGCCTCTGAATTTTGCAGTTCAGTTCTTACTTTTCGTGTGTAATGCTCTAAAGTATTTGTCTGCTCGTTTATGATATCAGTAGACATGGTGTCTTCAGCTAATCTCACTGCAGCCATCTGAGACAACTGAAAGTTCTCTCCCATGTGTTGTAGCTTTCTAGCTGTTTCTCCCTCACCAAACATCACAAGGCAAACCAACAACGATTTTAGCTCATTTCTTGCTTCCACTGTCAAAGCCATGCCCTTCATATGCTCCACTAAGGCCAACTCCTCCCCAGGACTACAAATAACAAGGATAACGTTATTTCATATTTCAGAAAGAGATTAAGAGACCACTAGGAACGTTAACAGTATAAGGATCCTCTAGAATTCTTGATTATAAAGTCTTAACAGAGACGTGAGAGACAGAAAGAGTGGAAATGTGGATGACTTCTCTTCATTTTCTCCCACCCAACTCTTTCTCTCTTCTTTTTCTGAATTCTACTCCAGAATCTTATAAACAAGGGGAAGGGAAGAAAGGGAAGGGATTGGGATCCTGAAATTATCACATATCACTGTGGTTTTGCTTCAACCTCATCATTTACTTTTAATTAAAACCAACTCTGTGGTGATAAAGACGGCCCATAAAAAGACAAACAAAATCACTGATCATTACTGAGATAAAAATTGATTTTGTTTTTACTGTTAATATTGGAAATTTTGGTTGTTACTGAGATGACTTTTTTTAACGGTCAATTTACTTTTCGTTGAACGTAAAATGTGAGATGCGATAAAAATAGCTATGTTATGTGACTTTATCACGTGAGAGTCACTCTGAAGGGAAGGGAGCATATATAGGTAGCTTTGATGTCAAATTACCTCCCAGGGCGGATTTTTCCCCTTTTCCTCTGACGCCTAGAGTCTCTTGCCTTGCTAGTTGCCCTTGAGCTAACAGAAGCAGCAGAACTTCTTCTGCTCATGTTTGTGAAAAGAAGAACCCATTAGAGCCAAATGATACTGAAAAAGTATAACTTAACAAAGAGACATAGCAGAATGAGGTGGCAACGAAGTATAAATTGACAAGCTACACCTATGAAAACAAAAGGGGAAAATCCGAGACAAAAGTAAATAAGCATACCCTGTGGTGTACGCACTCATCCCGCTAAAATTACTACTAGCTTCTGATGCAGTGTCATCATCAATATCACTGGGTGCCTGTTCCTCTGACTGGACCTTTGCCGCAAGAAGTATTCTTCTCTGTCTAACAGCCAGGTAACGGGCCAGGTACTTCCCCACTTTCTCTAAGGCTTCCTCATATTCAATGATTAGTGAGCCTGCACATTCCAAAGATGCATCCTTCACAACTTTAATTAAATCCTGTCTTCTATGCGTGAAAGCAACCCTTGTAGCCTCCTCCCAGTCCCGTGCAGAAACCAAAAGATTCACACCACCATTAACATCTCCACAGTACTCCAAAGCAATTTTGGCAGCTTCCCCAGGTTTACCAAGTGCTTGAAGTTCTTCACAAAGCTCATGAGCAAGATGTAGTACCTCCTCTTTTCCCATGTTAAGGAACCCAGCAACTGTAAGCACCCCACTCCAGTTATTACAAGCACGATAAGACTTCAGAGCCTTCTCCAGGTGGAAACAGGACAAGTAAATTGTGGCAGCATCTTCAAAGCATTTTGCATCACTAAGATAGTCCCCCCATGCCTCAAGGATTGGCATCCTCTTGTCAGGATCAGCAATAAGTTGAAGTCCCAATGGAAAGAGTTGAGGACTTTTCTTCATGAGTGTCATACAATCATCAAAATGAGCATCTCCAGCAGAAGAGATGTGTCTGAGTGCCTTTTCAAACCTTTTTAGCCTAAGGTCAATATTATATTGCATTAATAGAGTGGGCATACGCTCCAATTCTTGTAGGAAAGGAAGAAATTCCTTTGGATCTCTTTGTGCATTTAATGCTACGATAGCTGCAAGATTTAAATCATAAAGACCTAAAGCAGCTTCATAGACAGCATCGGAATCAGCTAACCACAAAAGATGCTTCAGAGCTTCTTCAGCAGAAGGGTAAGACAATCTTCTCTGCTCGTCAGCATGTGACAATTCCATTTCACGGATAACTTTAATTCTCTTCAGAGCATCCTCAAGTAACGGGGGATCACTCCGAGCTAGAGTTTTCAAAATGCAAAGCTCTCTACCTGGACTTTCTGTTATATGATCTTCAAGGGCTTTTCTTATGGCCATCAGAACAGAAGAAACCTTGTTATCAGCGGGGCAATGATGGAGGTCTCCTGGTTGCATAACATTAGCGGCCTCTGGACAAGAAGCAGTTACATATTTTTTGTAGAGTTTCTCTATAACATTTTCATTCTTGACAGCACAGACAAACTCCGTTATGTAACTTAGATTGCCAACCTGACTGACCAATTCAGAAGCTGATTGTGAAAATGCTTGCCAGCCACAATAATCAACAATCACATTGAAATCTATCCTGTGACGCCTTACCATATGTAATGCATCTTTGAAGCGCTTTTGGACCAAGGCATTAATGATAGAAACCAAAACCAGTTTTCGGGGGTAAATACATTCAAGGTTTCCCCTGGTAGTTTGCATAATAATAGCAGCTTCATCTCCATGAAGAACTCCAACAATTTTAGCACCTCTTTCCCATATATTTATGCAGTTTCGACTTTCTTCTTCTCTCTTTCTAGTGCCAATCTGGACAAAGTTTCCATACTTCGCGTCTAACTCCCCACTAAATATATCAACAATGTCAACAATAAAAAGTAAATCTTGCTTGGTTGTGAAAATTAAATGTGTGATCACCTGGTCTGCCAAATTTGAGTAAAATGAGAAACTGCAGCAGTTGTTGCAGACTATACCCCCATTGGCATGCAGCCTTCCAATCTCATCTAATCCAAAAAGCAATGGCTTTGATACCACACCATTACCAGGTAGAACCACATTCATCCAAGGGCATGATGAAGAAAAGTTTTGAAATTCTTGCTCTAGAGAGCCTCCACTGGCACCAAATTTTGTTACATACTCAAAGATTTTGCCCCCAGAAAATTGAATATATGCAGAATGTTTACTAGTGGGATTAGGGGCAATGCTGATGACCACCTCTTCAAGGGAATTTTTCTTTGAAACTTTTGCATGCCAACCTGAGCACGTCAATGTTCCTGGAACTAGATCCTCAGAACATTCAAGATCAATTTCCTGCAAATAGAAGCCTTGAAATCCTCCCTCGTTGAGGAAAGATTTAGAGAAGTTCATACTATGACTGAAACCATAATGTGAAATAGCTAGTAGTGTATGGGAATCCAACCATACAACATGCATAATAGATCCAAATGCCGTCTCAGAGTGACAGGCTTCAACATTGAATTCTTTGCCTTCTAGTTCTTCCCATACATAAACAACCATTTGACAGAGATGCAGCTATATGGTACTTCGAGTTTCTGCAATATACAGACATGTCCTGAACAAGAGAAGGAAATTTCAGGCTGAACAAATACATAGGAGGTGGCATTAACGATATCGAAAGTGGGGTCACATGTATATTGGAGCCATCAATAACTAGTGCAGTTGAGTCCTCTGTAATAGCTGTGACCCAGACAAAGTTGCAAACTGTGATCTGACCACCAAGAGTCCAACAAATTAATTGCATAGGTTTTGTTGGGTTCCACAAGAACCTGATATTGTCTTCCTTTGAATATCTAATTTCATGCTTCACATACCAGTGGTTGTTGCTGAAAAACCATATCTTTATAGCATCATAATTTTCACATTCAACAATACCAACAAGCAAATCTGAACTGCAATTCCACATCAGCTCTTTTACTTTTGCATTATATCCTTCATTGATGCTAAACTTGCTCCTTTCTAATCCATTCTTCTCAAAGAAAACAATGGAGGGACATTCATTTTCTACTTTTCTGTCATAAACTGCTGCAATTTTTGCACCACTAGGAATCCATTCCAAAACAGCTCCAGCAAAAGCTTTTGGCTCTGAAGAAGCATGCAATGACCCTGAATCCCGTTCCCAAATTTTAAGCTCCTTAAGTGATGGCGTTGAATTGCATGCATCACTAATTGTTGCAAAGTATTTTCCATCTCCTCGCCAACAAATATTATACTCAAACCTGTCTGGCGGAAAATTTTCACTTACCTGAAAACACAAAATTCATCAATAAATAAGATAATCAACAAGAACAGACAGTATTTCTCTACAATCATACATGTAAATAATACATAAGACATTACTAACTGTGATGGAGATGGAGAAGCAGAACCTGAGAACAAACATTAAAAAGGTTAAAAGCAGCATCTTATAATAAGAAAACATGCCTTTACATAGGCTCAAATAAACAAAATTTAGCAGCCTAAACAAGAAACGAAGGCAGCCTAAAATTAAGGCTAAAAAAATTCTAGTTCAAAACAGGAAATGAAACACTAATCCTACAATGCGATGGAACATTCCAACATCCTAACAACAGGATTGAAAATCAAACAATTAAGAATAGAACAATAGTCATGATTGTCAATCTTTTATACTAGTATATGCTTATAAATCAAACATAAAACTACAAACCATGAATTGCATCAATGGTTGATGCTTTCATATCATATAAAAAATGCTCAAAATCAGCATATAACAAAGGGGGGGAAAATAGCTACTAGCACCTTACACCGTTAAAAAAGTTCATTGTTCATGAACACATGCAATAAATTAAAATCACCAGAAGAGTCCTCATAATTACTTACATCAACACCTTCATGAAGATCCATAAGTGCTGTTTCGTGTAACAATTCCCAATCATGAGTCATTACTAATATCTGTCCAAAACCAGTAATTATGCCCAGAAGTTCTCCATCTGGACTAGGGGAGATGCACTTAACCCCACCATCTACCTTGCCAACAACTTCAGTTGTGTTAGTATCCACACTGTGGAGCAATAAAAGGCCATTTAAAGTCCCCACAATGAAGGCTTCTTTCTCCATAAGATAATCAAAGGAAGTAATAAAGTCCCCCGGTTCCAGATCAATGGCATCAACATCTGCAGATGCCAAGGCCTTGCTCCAAGCTCCTTTTTCCTACCAAAAAGGCCAATTTATGTTAGCCAAACCAGTTAAATAATAAAAAATGTGAGTTGAGAACAGAAAGTAGCCAATATTAAATATGTAGATTGCATACTTCATCTTGTTTTTAGATCCCCGTTCAGATCAAGCTTTTCATAAAGAGAATTCAACCACTGCTTACTTAAATATCCTCTCATTACTAAACCATCTTGAACTTGAACTAAGAAGCGTAGATACTTGCTTCTGCAAGCTTTACAGATATGGCACACAAACACACAAAGGATGAAGTATGCTTATAAGAAATGTCCTCAAATATATTTACGCAAAACAAACTAGACTGACAAAAAAAAAAAGGTACCAGCAATTGAATTTTAAAATGCCTGACAGCAAGTAATACAGGGCAGGCTTTCTCAAAAAGCATTACAATATTATTTGTTAATATGATGAATAAATACATTGTTATATTAATAACACCGTCAGACTTTTTTCCTACAATTGTCAAACCCTTATATTCCCATAAATATTGTGTCATGCAATGCAAATATAACAACATATTCCCATATAATCAATTAATCGCTTGCTAATGAGAACCAACAATAATGTAAGGGGAAAAAATCAAAACAAGCAAATAATCACTGATTCACTCAAATTCTTGGCAAATCTAATTTTCAACAGCAAATTTAATTCCAAGGTGAACTCTTCCAATGTATATCCTAAACAAGTTATTCACTCGGACACATTTCCTATTGTCAATTTCCAATTGCATTGTTGTCTTCTTTCAATTACTACCGTCTCAGATCGATCAACATCCAATGACTCAGCAATCACTTCACAAGAACTTTCTGAACTTCTACGTAAAACTCTCAGGCACACAGAATAAGTTTATATTTAACAGTTCAATAACTCCTTTCATGACTTCCCTGAGTCAATAACACTGAAGTAACACCCTAAGATTTGAATTGAACCATCCATTTCATTCTCCATCCCACATCCTTGAACAATCCAATGGGCTTCCAATCTTAAGGATATATTATGACAGAAAGTTTCAAATTTTCAAACCCACTATAACAGGAAAGAACATACATGGAACGAAGACAGATGAACGGTATACACTAAGTTGGCGGAAGACACAAAGAAAAGGCGGTTCCGCTCGATATCAAAGGCCGAGAATCGAAGAGCTTCAGAGTTGGACTGCAATTTAAGACCCAATGGGACCTCGGAGGATAACTTCAAATTATTCATTGGGAAGGCTCAGAACTATGTAAGAGCTTTCTTCCCCTTTCCAATACAAGCTGAAGCTGAAGCAGAAGTGCCCCGCCCTGTGTGCGCGCTCGTGTTAAGAAATCCAAGGCTTCAGGGAACTTCGCCGGAGACGCAAGTTTTTAGTAGGGTTTAAACCTTAA
>JANTPZ010084345.1:0-11426 GCA_025593235.1 Vachellia pachyceras
CATAAAAACCTAAAATAAGCAAAGTGTGACAGCTATATAACTGCAGAGTTCTGCATTACAAGATAAATACAAACTTCTTACTGAATGGTCTTGCCAATTTTCTTGAACTCCACTCCAGGTGCACATATAGATATTGCTTTGTCTAGACATTCCTTAGTTACCTATGTCAACATCAAACAATTATTCCTGTAGTACAAATAAGAGGAGCTCCAGCACATTTAGGGATGTGAAACTACAATGCTTCGACAGTGGGGAACAAATGGATATCTGCAAATATTAATGTTCCTTATTGGCACCTGAACTAGATTTCTTGCCTCATCATCAATATCTCTGCAAAAGAAAGTTGCTGATGTGTCACCATGATAGCCCTACAACTCAACCAATCATATATTAAGTCACCAAACTGAATCCCAGTAAATCATTAAAGATGCCAACATAAAACAGATATGGAACGCTAACTAGAAGCAAACTAGCTGGTGCTGGGCATTAACTACAAGGAACCATTACTATATTGCTTGATAATTAAGTTTAAATAGAAGACATGATACTACCATTCCTCTCCTCGTATTATGTCATTATCTTTCATAAAAATATTAGTATTATTTCAGCATTCAGACCCAAGATTAGCAGATATAATTGATAAATGTTACAGCCATAAACAAGCTCACTCATAATAATCTCCTTTTGCCATCTCAGACAACCTGTAATCCCCCCAACAAAAGAAACCTTAAGCCCAAAACAGCAAAACGAAGATCCTAAGCAGATTGCTCTCATTTCACAATCAAAATTGTGAAGAATCTCAAGTCTCCATTTGGAAGTATAATGGTATGAGGTCCGATCCCATGGCAGCATTCATGGCAAATTGTAGAAGTAAAAAATGATTCAAAATCTACAAGTTCTTGTTGTTCCTTTGCAACACAGACTTCAGCAATGGGCAGAAGAATATGCTTAACCTGATTATGATAGATAGCAGGTTTGTAAAAATTATCAACAAAAGAAAACCATTCATATTTGTAACTTGAATGAATAGGGTATCTGAACATGAGACTCATTTCTAAATGTATCTCAAGAGTAAAAGAGAGCACTGCACAAATCCTTCGACCACATCAAACTGATAAAGCCTATGACATGCAAAATCTCAGCAACAAATCCCTTAAAGATTTAACCTTTATTCAACACTAAGCTAAAACAACTCAAAACAAACCAAAATCCACAAGAAAAATGGAAAGGAGAGAACTTTACCTCAGATTAGAAGAAAATGGAAAGGAGAAAGCTTAACTCGCGATTGAGCTATTTAGGTGGAAGGTTAGCAGAAGAAGGAGCTGGAACTGGGCACGCTACGTGAACAGTTACAGATGGAAGGCTGCAGGTCTGATCTCATGAATACGACGAACGAGTTGGAGCTGGTCACACGAGAAGACAACAGAGCTAGCTGTGGCTGTTCACACGACGGAGCTGGATGACGGCGACTGGACCAGGACAACGACTAACGGGAGCTCACGAAGGATGAGCCAGTGACGGGGCTGAGCGATGAACAGGGACGGATGGAGACAGGACGACGGAGCTGGGCTGGATCCGTGGGCAACGAAATGGACAAGGCAGGAGCTGGTTTGAGAACAAGGAGACTTGGGCACACAGAAAATGAACTTAGGCTTTGCTTGGTTGGGGGGAAGGGGATGATGGAAAATGAAAATGAGCCCCTTCCCTGTTTGGTATGAAAATTTGGAGGGGAGGGGAGGTAAAATTTTACTTTCTAATCCCTCCCCTTCCCTTATCTTGGATCCCTTTAAAATGAGGTTTTTTTGGAGGGATCCAAAATATAGTGACTGAAATATCCTCAGTCATTTTTGGGAATTCCATCGCTGCCCTTAATTTCTTGTCTCCGTCGTGTCGGATCAGCGTGAATAAGCTTCTCGCCACGATCGTGAATAAGCTGCTCTCCACGATCGATGTCCGTCCCACCGTGAACTGAGGAACAGAGAAATGAATGAGCTTACACGTCAATGAGAGATGGGTAATCTCGCTCATCGTTGCTTGGGGCTCTGCCTTTTCTGGCTCTGTTTATCTCCCCCCTCAGAAACCACATATTTTTCCTGCAAATAAGTTTGACTCTTCGTAATCAAGAAGAAATCCTGTATAGCCCATAATTAAATTAAGCACAACTTCACGAGAAATCTTGATCTTTTGCTTCTCTGTAATAAACAAGCTGCCCCCAGCAAAATCATCGTCCATCTCCAAAGTAGAGAAGAAAGCTTTGTTTAGTGACACTAAACAAAGGTGATGGCTCGCCACGATCGACGTCGGTCCCACCGTGAACTGGACGACCCTTCTCCCTGTGTTCATTTGTGTTGCTCGCCATCACAAGAATAAGCTGCTCGCCACCTTCTCCCTGTCCTTCTCACTGTCCGTCTCCTTCAGCTTTCTCGTATGGCCTGGGGATGAAAATGACAATCAAAATTGCTGTTGTGTTGCTGTGTGGGCGAGGGTGTAATGGTAAATTAATTATTACCTCCCCTTCCTTCATCTTTTAAACCAAACACAAAACATATTCCTTCCCCTCCCTCTGATTAAATCAAACAAGGTAATTTTATACCCTTCCATCCCTTCCCATCCCCTTCCATCCATCCCCTTCCTTTCCTCTCCGTCAAACCAAACATAGCCTTAGGGTTTGAGGGGTTTGGGAGAAATTACATATGAGCGATGAGTATTTGAATAACGGAATGAATGTTGTTACGTTCATTTGAGGAAAATGGGAATAAGAAAGAAATTCATTTGAAGAAAATGGGAATGGAGGAAAATGGGAATAAGAAAGAAATTCATTTGAAGAAAATGGGAATGGAGGAAAATGGGAATGGAGGAAGAAATTCATTTGAGGAAAATGGAAATAAGAAAAAAAGTGAGGGGTAAACTGATAAAAAGATTAAAAAGAATTTTTTTGAAAATAATAATATTATTAAAATATATTTCAATTTTTTAATTTAATTTTTTAAAAAATAGAGAGGAATATCTAAGTCGTCGCTAATTCTCCTCGCTAATTTGAAAAATTATAGAGGAATATAATATTACTCACTTTCCTCGCTAATTGAGCATTTTAGAGAGGAACATACAAGTCGTCGCTAATTTTTCTCGCTAATTTGGATATTAGCGAGAAATTTACTATTCATCGCTAAATTCCTCGCTAATTGGGCTATTTAGAGAGAAATTTTAAAGTCATCGCTAATTTTCCTCGTTAAACTGTGATTTTCTAGTAGTGATAATTAGGAAAAACTCATTTTATTTACAAAAAATACAGGAATTTAAAGAGACCCAATATGAGATGCCTAGCCAATTTGAAGTAGATTAAAGGCTTGTTTGGGAACAGCTTATGAAACCTAGGTTGGTTTTAAAATCTATATTTTGACCCAAAACTTAGGTTTTGTCCAAACAAAAAAATTTTCCCAGAAACTATTTTGGTTACAAAACCTAGGTTTGAAACCTAGGTTTTGAAAAAACTATTCTTTCACATCATCCCTTGTCTCTCTCCCATAATTATTATTTTATTCTCTCTTTTCCATTAAAAAATTTTCTTTCTCTATCACATCATCCCTTATCACTCTTGGACCACAAGGATAAGAAACAAAAAAAAAACCACTAAGCGAAGCAATTACGCATGTGGTCCAAGAATTACGTAGTATTTTCTTTTTTTTGTTAATATTTTATTGAAATCTGTCTTGTCAATACTATTTTATTTTTTATAATATTGCATAGAAATCCGTAAAAGCTATTCTCACAATAACTTCCCAAACACAAATTCACTTTTCAAAACCTAGATTTTACCTCAGAATCTGTAAAAGCTATTTTCCAAAACTTAGATTTTACCTCAAAATCTGTAAAAGCTATTTTCGAACCAACATCCAAACAAGCTCTAAGGAATAAATAAGCATCTAAATTAATTTTACCAGTCATATGCAACTCAGGAAGACGTTTTTGGACCATAGAGTTGCAGGTAAAAAAGGAGGAGGAGGAAGAAAAACAGACAAACTCACAATTTGATAGAGACGATCATCTTCAAACGTCCCAAGCTAGAGAAAAACACTTCCAGTGTTGGATTGGCTTCAGGCTTTCTCACTCTAACAATACCCTGTGTGGCAGTCATTAATAGGATTAAATAATGTTATTTTTACATCTATCATCTATGCCCAAGAGAACCAACTTTTACAAAGTGATTACTCATCCAACTTGTAATTTTGTAAAAGGTGGACATTATAAATGAGATATCTGCTCTTTCCAGTATTTATAACAAGACAAAATGAAAGTGAAAGATATTTGAACACCTTAAAAAGCTAATTATCGCAATATATTCAAAAAAACCAGGCAAATCCTACTTTAATAGCCACTTATTTATTATGTCTTAGGTAAGTTACAGGTAATTTCAACTTGTGTTGAATAAAGTAGAAGTCAAATCCAATCCCGATGGCCAAGTTCTCAAAATTCTTAATTTTTATCATAATTGGACAGTTAATTCATTCACTGGTGTTTTTTTTCCCTGAAGACCAACACCAAAATTAGATTTCAAAAGAAGAGAAAAGGTGGCTAGCATAGAAGAAAATCAACCACAAGATGGGACATGGAAATTGGCCAGTAACAAAGACTTCATGGACAACCACGCAGGGCACACGAAGCCTTCACAATTCACTTCTTTCTCAATTCATAACTGTAAAGAGCAACTGAATTATTACCCAAAACAAGAAGAGCAATAGAATCTGTCTTAGTAACAATAACCACATTAAAAACAATGAAGCCAAGGAATAGGGAAACAGAAATAGCATAATTTTTTTCTCTGACCATACATTATTGAACCAACCATTTAGCTGCACCTTGATCGACAATGCATGTTAGTAGTGAGCAAAGAGTTAAGCATCTGAAGCAAGAACCTTTGCTTTTGCTGAAATAACTGCTGTAACTTGTGTTTAGGAGAAACACTATGCTCTCTGTTTGTACTTGTTTCTGAAAATTAACTAAATTTTCATTTAGTTCCTCCTGTTCAGGTAAATTGAAACAACCCAGAATTCTCTTTAGAATCTGTACTTACATTTAACATTGACAAATGGAAAAAAAACATTTGGAAATAGCATTTACAAAATTGAAAAATGTGGCGTCAAAGTTCTCAAACTATTTCATTCTCATTTATTTCCTTCAATATTGTTTAAATTTTACATACCTTGTTCAACGCATTGCGCCATGAAATGCATGTTTTCTCCTATCCATTGTAGCCAAAGGCAAAAGGTGCACTCACGATGATAGACAGGTATAATGCTTGAGGTGAGAAGGCTAACTTCAAATGCTCAGGACAAAACGCGCGCGCGCGCACAAATGTAAATTGAAATGTGGACATGCAAATTTAAAATTTAATACCTTCCTATCTTTTATCAGAGGAAAATTTAGTTACGATGATAGAACTTGCATAGTTCTTGGAGATAACAAACACTTTTGCACGATTCACTTGAAAGAAATAATCACCCAAATACCACACATGATAGAGGACTGCTAGGTGTATTTCTGATGCTGCAACACACGCAGTAGAAATAATAAGAGCATGAATGAATAGCACTAAAATATTTGGAGTCTATGAAAGGAGATGGTCAACAGAATAAATCAAATTTTACATTCACAATTGAGCATTAAAAGGAGGGAACATGACCCCAAGTATTCATTACATACAGAAAAACACATTAAATAGACAGGGCTAACAAAATACAAAAAAAAAAAAAAATTGGCACGAAACAAGGATTCCAGCTACCCTATTGAATATCATTTAAGTATATACATCATTGAATCATGTATTTTAGATCTTACAAATGATAAATAATCACAGAAAACCACGGTCTATCTCCCCTTCAAATTTGAAATAGTTACTATATTTATGGAACATAACTCATTCTTGTCTAGAGTTTGCTCTGCTGCACAAGACACAGCCATGAATGCAGGTTGGCTTGGGGAAGGAATATCCATCATCTCAGTTTGAAGCATCGACATTACAGATGCCATAGTGGGTCTATCTTTTGCAAGTTCTTGAACACACAAAAGACCTATATGTATGCACCTCAATATATCCTTGTAAAAGCTTGGATCATATATCTTCGAATCTATTAGAGGTGTAACATTGCCATCCACCCATAATTTCCATGCCTAGAAAAATTAAGGAGGAAAAATAATAGCTGTTAAACTTGATGTTATATGTATTGGGACAAAGGTATTTTAGAATTTTTGCAGGAAAGGAATGAAAAGATTGGAGGGAGAGGCTTACAAATCCTAAAAGTGTCAAAGATTCTTCCTCTTCGTAAAAGCTAGTGTTTTTCTTTCCGCTAATAATTTCTAACAACAAAACACCAAAGCTAAAAACATCAAATTTCTCTTAATAATGTCCTCCAGCTGCATACTCGGGAGAAATGTAGCCGCTGTCATTAAACATTAAATCGTCAATGAGCTCTCAATAAGTTATTAATATTATTACATAGGTTAAGCAAAATGAGCACTTATTATGTTCCAACAATTCTTTTTGTATTTGCTTGAGCTTCATTTCCTTCAAATAATTTAGCCATCTTGAAGTCTGATATCTTTGGATTGATTTCTTTATCCAATAATATGTTACTTGCCTTCAAATCTCTATGTATAATTCTTAGTCTTGAATCTCTATGAAGCTAAAGTAACCCTCTAGCTATTCCCTCAATTATGTTGAAGCGCCTTCCCCACTCAAAATGGTTTTGGTGCTCTGGATCTATATAATATTGTTTTAGGAAATATGTAATGAAGGTAAATGTTCAAAATAAGACTTTTCATTCACTTCCAACGATATAATGTAGGAAATGGTTGCGGTATTTTGTACACTAAGTGACCTTTTGTGTTCACTTAGATACTTGTACCATAACTATTACTCTATATAAACTCAATTTAAATTGCATATCAAAAGATAGAAAACACACAATTTAGAAACAAGGGAAGCACGTCTAGATAATATCAACTAAGTAACAACATCTTGTAAAATGACTTGGGGTACTAAACTCGTATTTATTTATATATTCATCAACACTCTGATTAAGTTTTCCTCTCTTTCCCGGTCTTTATTTTTTGCTAAGCATATTCATAAGCATGGAAGATGTGCACTAACCAAAGATATATGCATCCAAACTTTTGTTTGGCATGTATTCATAAACCAACATCTCTTCTTCTTCAATGCAACACCCAAGAAGCCTAACAAGGTTTCGGTGTTGAAGCTTAGAAATCAATTCCACTTCATTTTTAAATTCTTCCATGCCTTGTCCAGATGATCTTGATAGTTTCTTTACTGCTATTTCATGTCCATCTTCCAATTTTCCCTGAAATAAGATGATAAATACATCAATTTATCTTGAATTGAAAGATAATAGAGTTAAAAAAAATTAAAGTCACCTTGTAAACTGGACCAAAGCCACCTTGCCCAAGTTTATTAGCCATGTCAAAGTTGTTTGTTGCAGCTGCCAGCTTTATAAAATCAAACATTGATAGCTCTGAAATATGGACTTGCTTCAAAATCATAATCCTTTTGTCAACAGTTTGCGTTTCCCCTGTTTTCAACACATTTTCCCATTTCAATACCGCGAAAAACATATACTGCTATTCTGTATCAGAATGTTGAGATTCAAATTTACGACAGATTATCTAAGACAATAAAGTTAAGATCGTTTAATACATAAACAATCAGAAATAAATTCACTGATCCATTGAATGAACCCTTACAGTAAAATTGAAAATCACCTTTTTGCTTTGAGCATTTTTTCCATGAAAAATATCCAGACACAGTAATGAGAATTGTTCCTATCGAAACTGATAATATAATAGGTGTTGTCATTTTCCTCTTGCCTATGCCTGTTTTTCAAAGAAAAGGAGAACGTTCAGAGAGCCTTCATTTTTGACAGAGTTCAAAACTATACACAGTAAAATAAAACAAACCTCCACATGTTTTTATTAGAACATGAACTTGTTTTGCAATAAACACCACGATAGTTGACTCCTTGAAAGAAAATTGCCCACAAATTTTATTATTCTTTTAAAGAATTTAAGATTAATGTAGACTTAAACTATGAAGTAACATCGCCCTGGGTTAGTTAACATGACATAACATATAAATAGTCAAATAGCGAGATAGATATTACTTCGATGAATTTTCAAGTTGTACCAAATCTTATGTGTGTGGAAGAGCCACAGATTTTATAATTCAAAGAGTTCTCTTTCTTTGTCAACGACCTGTTGGCCGAGTGGCACCAAGGGTACCCTGTGTGGCACTAGAATGCAGGTTTGATCCCACCCCCAACCGCTTGCTAGTTTTTTTTTAAATAAAAAAATAATCTTTCTTTAAATTTAAATACGTACCTAATTCTGAGTTGGCTAAACGTATGTAAATGTCAAGCCCTCCATATGAGAAGCTCTGAATGTCAAGTAAATCCACACTCCAAACCATACAGCCAAGGTTTGTTTCATTGGCGTAAGCTTTACAGGAGCAGTTTTTGAGGCATGAAGTTTGACAATTTGAAGCATCCTTAGCATAAGAAGCTAATACCTGGGCATCATCTGGTACTTTTACTTTCTGTAGCATAAAAAACCCGCTGGTTCGAGAATAATTTTTTTCTGTTACACACTGAAGTGGTTCTCTTCTTGTATACCCACTGGTCCAATTCTTCCTTTCCCATTCTTGTTTGTTCTTTGGTTCAAACCCTCTCAAACAGCTACAGCTTGGGGAGCTCTGAGAATCGCAAATCCCAAATGGGCCACATTTGCCATAAAATTCACAACCTGAAGAACCTATTGTCCTCCAAAGTTCCCATGTATGCATCTGGGAATTCCATCTTCTATGCTCTAACTTACCTTCAGAAGCCAAAGTTATTGTATAGAGAGAATTATAATAATAAAAAGACAATCTAAGACTCCCTTCTTCTTCTTTCAACAGAATCCCATCTGGGTGGTTGGATGAAGATAGCCTAGGTATCCCAAGGAAGGTCAAGCCATTCCAGGGACTAGAGCGCCATTTAGGATTATTTCCTTCCCACAGGAATAATTCAGTTGCATTACGGACTTGAAGACTGAAAGAAAATCTTCCCTTGGATGGGTCAAATGGACTTTTCCATGATGTAAGCTGCACTTTCTCGCCCGTGTTTTTGTTGGTAATAAGCTCCATGCCTTGTAACATTGCATTACTAGGATGCAGGAAGCTCTGCCACATAAATGCGCCAGTAATTCTATCTATGAGGACTAGGTTGCCAGAATCTAAGAGTTGAGCACTGGAATTTGATGCAATACGGGAGACATTTGTTGACCAGACAACCTGTTTTTGCCCATTGAAAATAACAAGATTGCCATCCTCTAACATTGTGAGAACCCCAGAAGAATCTGTTAGCAACCCAAACAATAGAGGATTTGGACATATACCAAATTCCTACGTAGCGATTAGTGGAATTTTGAGGACTGAAGAATCCCATCGTGAACATGTTATTCCTTGAGCTCACCGTTTCAGGTTCCAGGATCAATACAGAGGGTGTAATGTGAAAGTTCAATTACACACGTAAGATCACATCCTACGGATAGTTTTTGACGGAGACTTTTTCTGAATTCTTCCTTATCATTCAAAGTCTACGATAATATAAACATCAGATTTCTCTCTTGGGTACTGGCCAAGACTTCTTGCGTGCATGGAGGACACAGGTCAACGCAAAACTCCGCCAGACCGGCCACCGGAAACAGAAGGTGATAGTAGGAACAAAAAGAAGAAGATTGCAGAGGTGCCTCAAGAGATCATGGATGACAGGATGGACGAAAATGAGCAAAATATAAGTGACCCTGTTGGGAAGGAAAACATAGATCTTCAGGCAAAAATGCAACCACCATCCTATAAGCAGTCCTTGATGGGGTATAATGGGCTGGCCAATGGTAGCTATTCTACGGAAGAGGATGATCTTCTGTTTGAGGATGAGGATATAAGCTGGAAAATGCCTGAATCTACAGAGGAGATAAAAAGGTTGAAGAGAATCTATCCTGTAGTTCCTGTATCTGCAGAGGAATATAACAAATGGTGTAGACCTTGGAACTTCACCCTAATAATCACTGTCCTGGGCCGAAAATTCAATATCTATATGCTCCGATCCCACCTAATTAAGCTATGGGGTTTCTCTGAATTTGAGCTGGTGGATTTGTCAAATAATTACTTTGTTGTCAGGTTCACTAGCCAAGACCAATGGAGGATTCATTACAGAAAAGTATTGTATGGAGGACCTTAGGTGCTATTCCACCACTGCATTTTCATAACCATGCCAGCCGGGTTAGGCCGGAAACCGGCAGCCCGGGCCCAAGTCCGGTCCTTAATCCATCTCCGGGTTAGGGTCGATCACATTTTTTTTTTGAAATGTTTCCTTCTCCTGGGAAAAGAAGGTCGAGGCCCTCACGCGTATGCCAATTATTTAACGTACCTCGCTGCACGCTCCAGCAGGTGTTGACCTAGCACCTCCAAATTGTTATATTAAGCCAAGCGAAGTATGAGAAACAGACGATGTGGGACTTGCAACCTTCCATTTTTCTTTTTTTTTATTCATGCCATGATCTTTGATTCATACTTCCATTTTTCTCTTTGATGGGCTGGGCTTTTATTTTTATTGGAACTTATGGATCAACATGCGTTAACCATATTGGAGGTACACATAATATGTTATAAAAGTAGACAGTATAAAAGAAAGATATGATTTATTGTTTTAAAAACTTTTTATAAAAGCTTTAATTAAATGATCTAGAACTATAGTAGATAGATTGACTTAAAAAAAAGATATGTTATAAATGTACTTAAAATACAGCATACAACACAAATATTAGGAGCAAATGATGGGCCTGTTTGGTAACCATGGGCTTATTTTCATAAGCACGTTTAACAGTGCTTTTCCGCAAAACGAGACAATCTCCTCCACATATTTGCCTCGGCTTATGTGAATAAGCACTTATAAGTGACTTATGACAATTTGCCAAACGGGCCCGATTTATTGTTTTAAACATATGATTGTGTTAATTTGTGATGATATTTATTTTTTAATTTTTTATTCTTACCGGTCTGACCCCGGTTTAACTCCGGTCTGACCCACTGACCCTTAACCCACTACCTTATCCAATCTGATCACTGGTCTGAGTTTGATAACCTTGTGTATAACAAGATTAGGAGAGCGTATTGGACGTCCCCTTAGTAGAGTAGACTTGCATACTCTATCAGATAATACAGGATCAATAATAAAAGTGGAGAGAGGGAGGTACGCTCGAATTTGTGTGGAGTTAGATTTGCAAAAAATTCTAGTACCTTGCATAATTGTAGCTGAGCAAGTGTTCAACGTGGAGTATGAAGGCTTAAGAGTCATTTGTTTTGAATGTGGACGTTATGG
>JANTPZ010084346.1:0-35287 GCA_025593235.1 Vachellia pachyceras
ATTGAGAAAATTAGAGAGGAATATAATATTCCTCGCTAAATTCCTCGCTAAATGCGAATTTTAGAGAGAAACATCCAAGTCGTCGCTAATTTTCCTCGCTAATTTGAACGTTAGAGAGGAATTTACTATTCCTCGCTAAATTCCTCGCTAATTGTGATATTTAGAGAGGAATTTCAAAGTCGTCGCTAATTTTCCTCGCTAAACTGTGATTTTCTAGTAGTGTCATCATCATCATCATCATCATCATCATCATCATCATCATCATCATCATCTTCTTCTTCTTCTTCTTCTTCTTCTTCTTCTTCTTCTTATTATTATTATTATTATTATTATTATTATTATTATTATTATTATTATTATGAAATGATTTATGGATGAATTGAAATGCCTTTCTATGAGTATGAAGATGATCGTTTTATTTGGATGCCTACTCGTACACGAAGTTATGATGGCCCTGTCCACCTATTGCGGGCTTGGTCTTTTTGAATTTGTTCAAATGTTGTTTGGGAAAGTATTTGGCTATGTTGATTTAGTCTTTTTTTTTCAAGAAAATGGATGGGATTGGTATGTGTTAGAATGTTAGGTTTTAAATTCAATCTTTCTTGTTCCGTACGGGGTTGATCTGATTAGGCAATTAAAATGTTAGGTTTTTAATTTTACTGTTTTTCACTATATGTAGGATGGCTTTGATTTGATTCGAAGCGATTTCTATTTACTGAACAATTTAATGAACATAATTGACATTTTTTATATATTTTAAAGCCTCACCGAGGGAGAACTATTCTATTCGATGTGGATAAAAGAAATACGTGTACATTACAAGAAATTAAAAGATATTTACTCAACGTGGTGGATATATAATATCGAAAAACATGAGTGTCCAAGAAGTCGAAATATATTTTACAATGGTATTCGTTGCTTTTGAAATAGAGAGAAAGGAAACCTTTCATTTCACTTCTTCAAAACATACAATTTGGTTTGAGTCCTGGTTTTGCTTTAATGAAGATAATGGTGTTTGACTATTGAAATGAGACTAATTAATTATAATGGAGTAACCACCATCATTTTATGATAAAATTTTTGTAACATTTTGAAAAGAAATAAATGATAAAGATGATAACTGAATCTTCACTTTCAAATACTAAAAAAAAAAACTATCTTATCCTGCGCTCGTGGATGTATATTATATTGAGGAACTTGCGTGTCCAATATATCAAAAAATATATTTTATTTTGTTATACGTTGACTGGAGAAATTAAAATAATGCTTGAAAATAGAGAGAAGGAAAAATTAAAAATCTTATTCTTCAAAAGAATCAAAATATAGCAGTTCGTACAAAATTAAATGAAGACCTCCTCCTATGCTTTTTAGGGGTTAAATGTCATTTTTACCCCAGAAATTTTTACGAATGATAACTAGTTACTCGAATTGTTTTTTGATCAATGTATTAAATATAATAGCAAAATATCACTCATTTTATATTGAATCTAACTATGGAAAAAGTTAGAAATACATTTGGGAAGTTGGGAAAATTTGAGTGTGTTGGATGCCCCAAACCATAGAATTTGAAGCATGGCAGTCAAAAACTGACATCCATTTCATTGCCGAAGGTTGGTACTTAGGGAACTAAGAATTAAGAAATCTCAGTAATTAAATTATTGAAATGACAATTAATTAAGAATTGAATGAAATAATGAATACACATTTTACTCCTATGTTCTTAACCCTAGAAGTTCCACTCAAACATTCAGAGTGGTTAAAAGAATCATATTGACAAACATAGTCGGAAGCAAAAAAAAAAATCAATGAAATGACTAAGACATTAATTCAAACAGGTAAATTAGAAATAATATATTCCCTAAAAAAATCATCATCATCAGAGTCTGATTCTGGTTCTTGCATCTTCCAAATACCATTTGACTGTTGAACCAATCCTTTGTTTTGATCCAATCCAAGCCTCAGGAATATTATACTCATCCTCCAAAGCACCTCATGCCTTTGTTCATAAATGAAATATCCCTTTTAACCTCCAAGATAAATCCTCCTTCGCTCCCTTGTGTTCCTGCAACTCCATGCAAGTAAAACTCCAAATTATGCCAAATCTTCAAATCCCCTGGTTGCTTCAAGAAGCTTGACTTCTGAGTATCAATCTCCAACTCTTCTCCTACTTCTGAATAACCCAGAAATGGATGCCTCGGAACAATATCTTATTTGTTTTAGATTTGAAGAATTCGAAGATCCTTTTGACCCGAGCAAAACCCCTTAAAGTTTGGGTCTCCAACCCTAGGGCTAGCAAATACAATGGCTATCAATGGACAAGCTCTTTAAGATTTGTCTCCTATGATGTTACACCTATTTGTGACTATGTTCACTGCATTTAGTGTTGCAAGTGCTGCACCTAAGCTGTGTCCAGTTACAATTATGCTGATCTCTTCATTCTTATATTTGTTTGCCAACCTTCTAATTTTAGTCAAGACCTGCACGATGAGATGGTGTAACATGAAAATGAATGGTGGAAGATCATGATGAAAGAGAATATTTGGAATGAATGATTCTTATTTCATTAATTAATCTTCAGTACATTTGTTATCTATATATACAAGGCTATATGTTGTGTGAACATGTGACAAGTTGCAATGTAACAAAATCCAGTAACTAATTGTAACTTAATGAATAATGAAATACTGTTGCTAACTACCAGTTGGAACAATTGAAACTGACTATAATACCCCCGCAAGCTAGCAAGTATATATTAATCATCCCAAACTTGGATAATAAGGAATGAAACGGTTGAGGATTAGGGGGCTTGGTTAATATATCAACAAGTTGACTAAACCGCAAATTGGCAGGAGATGAATAATGCCTGCTTGGACCTTCTCACGAACCAAATGGTAATCTAACTCAATATGTTTGGCTCTCTTATGAAATTTGGGATTGGTGCAATATGTTAGGCAGATTGGTTGTCATAGTAAACCATTACATGAGGAGCGTAGGGAATCTTGAGATCAGTGAGAAGGTATAGGAGCCATTGCACTTCACATGTAATAGAACCCAGGGATCGTTATTCTGCTTCACATGAGGAACATGGCACATTGGTTTGTTTCTTTGATCGCTAAGAAATAAGAGCATCATCAAATAAGATCCAGAAAGTAGTGAGGGATGGACGAGTGTCTGGGCAACAAGCCCAATCCGAATCATTGAAGGCCTTAAACTTGAAGTTAGAAGTAGAGGTAAAATAGAGACCCTTACTAGGAGATTGCTTGATGTAACGAAGCACTCGAAGAGTTTCTTGGTAGTAAACTATGGTAGGTGCCTATGTGAATTGGCATAATTGCTGAACTGCATAAGAAAGGTCTGGTCAAGTGGTAGTGAGGTAAAGAAGTCGACCAACAAGACGCCTTTAACGGGGAACATCATGGAATGGAGTACCATGATCCTTAGATAGGCGTGTGGAGCGATCCATGGGGGCACTGACTGGCTTGCAGGTGAGGTAGCCAACATTTGCAAGGATGTCAAGAGTAAATTTCTGTTGATTGAGAGTAATGCCAGAGAAGGAACATGCCACCTCAAGGCCAAGAAAGTATTCAAGTGGACCAAGGTCCTTGATCTTGAAGGAGTGATCAAGGAATCTTTTGATGCGATAGATTTCAGAGAAATCATTGCCAGCCAAGAGAATGTTGTCAACATAAACTAAATGGGTTGTAAAGGAATTTCCATGATGATGAACAAATATGGAATAATCTGATTTTGATTGAGTGTAACATGTGGAAATGAGAGCAATAGAGAGTTTGGCAAACCATTGGCGGGAGGCTTGCTTTAAACCATAGAGAGACTTTTGGAGCTTGCAGACTTTGTTAGAATTAAGAGAAGAAAAACCAGGGGCAAGGTACATATAAACTTCTTCATGGAGATGCATTATTTACATCCAGCAGATCAATGTGCCAGTTAGATGCTGAGGCAATGGCAAGTAATAGATGCATAGTGGTCATCTTGGCAACAAGGGATAAAGTGTCAAAATAATCAATACCTTCTGTTTGAGTGTAACCTTTAGCTACTAAGTGAGCTTTGTGTTATTTTAGGGTGCCATCAGCACGAAACTTTGTTCTGAATACCCATTTACAGCCAATAGCACGTTTGCTCTATGGTAGATCAGTCAATATCCAAGTTTTGTTTTGCTCTAGAGCTGTAATTTCAGCCTTCATAGCTTGTTGCCACTCATGGAATTGGATGGCTTCTCGATAGGATTTAGGCTCAATAGGAATAGAAATGGAAAGGATATAGTGTTTGTAAGAGGGAGATAGGTGATCATAAGAAAGAGAGGAAAGGAAAGGATACTTACAACCAGGAGACATGAAAGAAGTTGGGGCTGAGGTGATTAAGGAGCAATGATAGTCATGTAAATAATGGGGTTGCTTGTGCTCTCTGGTTGATTGTCTAGTTGGTTGGGGTAATAGAGAAGAAGGGTAAACAGTGGGTGGTGTAATATCCGCATTTCTGTAACTTGAATTAAAGGCTAGACCGGTAAATTATGTGATAATCTAAGGCCCATAAATAAGGAAAAATATAGAGGAAAATGCCTAAAGGAAAGAAAGATCATAATTGACTATGTCCTTAATCTTAAAAAGTCTAAGTGAAAATAACTAAGGGTAAAATGGTCATTTGGCCTATATGATAAGGGCAAAATGGTCATTTTAATTAAAAATGCCTAGAGCACAAAATGTCATCAGATAATAAGGACATTTTGGTAATTTAGTCAAAAGTCAACCCGAAAGTCAAAGTTGACCAAAAATATCAAAAGTCAACCAAGGGTAAAGTTGGAATTAAGAAAGAGTAGAAAATGTGATGGAATTTTGGTGATTATGACCAAAGTAGAAAATGTAGTGGTATTTTGGTAATTATGAGGAAAGTAAGATAAGTAGCGGTATTTTCGTAATTAAGAGATTTCAGAGTTAAGGATGACTGAGAAATAATTATTTAAGGTAGCAGGAGTCCTTAAATACCAGAGACCCAAATTGAGAAAAGTTTAGTTGGGTTATAAAGTAATTAATAAAATTATTACCCGGTATCCAAAAAGCCAGAAAAGTATTTTCTTAGAAAATTAATTACGGAAAATCCAGGAAGAATTTTGAGGAATGGAAAAGAGCTTGAGAATCAGGGAAAAATATAGAATTTTTCCATCTCCTTAAGTCAAATTGGCCACCGGAAGACCATTTTACGGTGTTACACGCAAATCGAGGAATCCTGATGAGTACGAGGGAAACTCAGAGATGCTATGGGCTAGGACATGATGCCACCTAGGCAAGGAGGCTTAGGGAATGGTGCCACGTGAGAGATAAAGTCTCCGGAAAAGTAAAAAGGTAGTTACTCCTTAAAGGTTACTTTATGGAAATGCATGCCATCGGATCATGTAACTGGACCGGGCAAGGGCCCAACCAGCAAACCATACACCTAGGGGGTCTGAAAAGTCACTTTTTCAGCAAGGAATGAGACAAGGACAAGTGGCACAATGTGGATCAAGTATTTCACTACTTGGTCACCAAGTTTCTCACAACCACACATTATTCTAAGAGCAAATTAAAATAGGTAAAATCTCTCTCTCCCCCCTCATAATTCACGCCACCCTCCCTCTCTCTTAATCAGATTTTTCTCCTCCTTCTATCTATAAAACACTCCCTCCCCAAGCAAGAAGAAGAAGATCCAAGCTTCCATAACACAAGGTAATATGTTCTTACAACCAAATCCCCTCTTTTTCTTGAGTCTTGCAACTACTACTACCTTCTCTTGAGTTGTTCCTTGAATGAGCCTCCCTTTTTGAGGATGAAGGCTAGGACTTCAAGAGTTGAAAATGGAAAAGAGAAGGTTTTAAAAGTGGTAAATGGTTGCAAGCTCTTCCTTGAGGGGTAAAAGATAGGTTGTTAGTTGTTGTTGGTTGATTTAAGTTGTTGTAAAAATTATGAAAAGCTTAAGTTTATGGGGAGGTGCTACCCAAATTTTGATTGATCTAAGAGGAGATGTTTTTGAGTCAATCAAAGTTAAGAAAAAGGGTTTTGGAAGCAAGGAAACATAAGGTTACATGAAGAAAGTTGAAAAACCCATTTTCCCCTTTTTCTTTCTTCTTCTCTGCCAAGGCAAGAAAATGACAGGAATCAGTTTTTGAGTATTTTGATGGTTCTAATGGCTTTAAAATGATGTTTTGTGTAGGGTAAAGCCAAGAGAAGGATTTTAGAACTTTAAGGAACCATAAAAACCAAGACTTGAACTTGTAGGTCTCTTGAAAAACCTACAAGGAGTTCTATGCGTTTTTAGAAGTTTTGTGGCAACTTGTTGGTTCTGTATTTACATGGATTTTATGCCATGATTTTTAGGATTTTAAGACCCTCAAGAGCACACTTGGAAGGGATCCTAGAGAACTTTAGAGTTAAGTTAAAAAGGAGAAGCTTAACAAAGGTAGCAAGACTACTAAACTAAACTTATGTTATATGAAACTTTGTTGTGAATGGTGCATGATTTTTGTGATGAATGAAGTGAATGATATGAGTATGAAATGTGATCTTGATTGTTATGGCCATATGCACACAAAAATGTAGTTTGAACATATCACATGTTACATGCTCATATACTTGTTTAAAAGTTGTTATATGCATATTCACAATACTTTTGTTTAGCTAGTTTTCCTATTGGGATTTCAAGACCTCATTATCCAACTGACCATGTAGGTGCAAGCACAAGCAAGGGTAAGGAAAAGGTTCTTGATGCTTGAGGATGATGCTTATGTTTGCTTGCTTTTGGGTAAATATGCCAAATGATACTTTGTCTTTGAAGTTGCTAGGTTTGTAACCTAACCCTCAATAGGAGGGAACATGTGAATATGGAAATAAGCTAGGAAGGTTAAAGGATGATAAGAAACCAATTATGGATGCCAAAGGCAAGTTCATGAACCAAAAATAGATTTGGTAAATTTTTGGAAAAATTGGTTTTCAAGGTTAAAAGGGTTCCAAAGGCCCTGAAAAATGAATCTGTTCAGGTGGAAATTAAAAATATCAAATGAAATCCAAATGAGCTGAAATTTTTCAGTCAGAAACTAAACATCCTAAACTTTAAAATGATATAAAGTTTGTGAAATTTGAGATATGATTTTCCAAATTTTATGGTTTTTGAATAAACTGATTCAAATGGGCAAGTTTTCGGGCCAATGAGTATTTTTCCCCTACAAGTCACTTAATAAGATAAATTTAGAAATTGAAATCACTCAATTTTGATTTTTCTAGAATTAATTATGATTTTTCAAAGTTGGGCCAGAAATCTGAACCAATGGCATATGAACAGTAACCACCGTTTTCTACGTTTTTGAAAATTCAAGTTCACATAGAAAGCCCAACTTGAGTTATCCAAGGCCCAAGAGTGGTCCAAAAGTGATCTAATACAAAAATATAGGGGATTAATAAGATGTGTTACAGTTGGTACTAAGGAGGGTGGTGAAGATGGAATGAATGAAAGGAGATGCAAAGGGATGAGGAATATGGTCAGTGTCTGCTAGAGGAGAAAAGATTGAGGCATGGGGAATGAGAAGTCATGAATTGATGGTGAGGATGATGTGGATGCATATAGAAAAATTGATTCATAAAAATGACATGTCTAGATGTGAAAATTTGGTTGTTGTACAAGTCAAGGAGTGTATAACCTTTGTTGCCAGTCTTAAATCCTAGGAAAACACATTTTCTAGCTCGAACATCAAATTTTGACCAGTGGTGTGTTGAGGTGCAAGCATAACAAAGAGATCCAAACACCTTTAAGGCAATGAAAGGGAGATTGATTTTGTAAGACTGGAGTAAGTAGGCGATTAATTAGATAAACAGCATGGTGAACAGCATAAAGTCCAATAAGGTAAAGGCAGATGTGATTGAAAAATAAGAGCACGAGCAATGTTTAAAATATGTTGGCGTTTACGCTCAACTGTGCTTTTTTGTTTAGGTGTTTCAACGTATGAGGTTTGGTGTAAGATTCCTTTGGAAGAGTAAAAGGAAGTCAAATTGCATTCAGGACCATTGTCAGTGCAGGTAGTTTTGACAGTGGTATTATATTGATTTTCAAGAAATAGGATAAGATTTTGAAAAGATAAATGAGCATCTAACTTGCATTTGAGAAAACAGCCCAAGTGTGCCTGGAAATTTCATCAATATTTGTGACCATTTATTGAAAAAACTACATAAAGGCCCCATATATAAGCATGAAGCAATTCAAGACAATGAGTAATGGAGGATACACTTCTAGGAAAGGGTAATTTGCATTGTTTTTCAAAATGACAGGTATCACAACCTGAGATATTGAATTTACATGATATCAAAAGAAAACTGAGTATGAAGTGTGTTTAAAATGGTAGAAGAAAGATGACCAAGATAGAAGTGCCAGAGAGGAAATTGTGGTTGGGTGGAGACAGAGTTGACACAGGCAGAATTGTGATTGTGAATTGAAAGTTTGTATAATCCCTGAGACACCTCAGTAATACCAATCATCTTCCATGTCTTTAAGTCCTATATGAGACATTGAGAGGAATAAAAAATGAGACAACATTGAATTTGGAGAGTCATCTGAGTGATGTGGATAATGTTGAAACATAATTCAAGAATGTATAACACATTAGAAAGGTAAATTTTAGAAGTAAGAGCAACCATACGAGACACATTTGTGAGGATAGTGGATTTATTGGGGAGGTTGACTCTAATAGGAGCTATAGATGAAGAAGATTGAAACAAAGATAGAGAGTAACAAATGTGGGCAATATCTCCACTGTCTATTATCCATGAAGAAGAGGAATTAAAGGAAATAATGGTGAAAGTACCTTGTTTATTTGTATCAGGCATAGGAGAAAGTGATGACATCTGATTAACATGATGAGTAGGAGATAGTGTTGAATTTGGGAGGGAGTTAGGAGTCATAGCAGCAGATTGTAATAGAGCCAAGAGATTGTGATATTGATATGGAGTAATGGAGCAAGGTGTTGTGGGAGCAATAGGCTTCGGAAGCAAAGGTGTGGTGTTCTTAAATTTGAATCCAGGTGGATACCCATGCTCTTATAGCAAGTTTCAACAGTATGGTGTGGTTTTCCACAATAGGTGTACACTTTGTTTTTGTTGGAAAAATTTATGGCAGCATGAAACTGTGGAGATGAATTGTTAGCCCACTTGGATTGTGGTGTAGAAAGTGTACGAGTAAGGTAGATGCTGTGATCCATTTGAGCGTTTAGTTCCCGTTCCTGTTGTATGAGAAGAGCAAAAACTTTGTTGATAGGAGGAAGGGGTTCCATTAACATGATTTGGGATCTAATAGCAACAAATTTTTATTGAGCCCTTTGAGAAACCAGATTACATAGTCTTGGTGTATGTATTCCTTAGCACAGCATGAACAATCAAGAGGACGAAAAATAAGGATTTCATCCCAAATAATCTTCATTTTTGTGAAGTAATTAGAAATAGAAAGATCACCTGTCTAAATTTGTAGAGCTCCTCTTGAAGTTTTGCAACACGGAAAACATCCCCATGGCTGAAACGCTCCTTAAGATCACTCTATATATCCGCTGCTTTATTGATCCAAATGACGCTTTGTGTTATGGAAGGAAATAAGGAACAATTGATCCATGTAATTACCATGGTGTTACAATGCTTCCAGGCAGGGAATATAAGACTATTTTTGTCTGGAAGGGACATGGATCCATCAACGAAATGGAACTTGTTCTTGCTCATCAATGCCATAGTCATAGCTCTGGCCTAATAATGATAGCTGGAGCCAGTAAGTGGAGGTGAGACGAGGACTAAAGACAGGTCCTCGTTTGGATGAAGATAAAAACAGCTTGTTGGATCTTGAGACTTATCCACATATAGAAACTGAAGAAGAAACGGCTTCTGAAGATGCCACGAAAGAGATGAAGTGCAGCAAAAGAAAGACGTGATAAAGTGTTTGAGAAGGAGAAAGAAACAAAGTTGTAGTTGAAAGGATGACAGGGAAGTACTGGAAGTAAGCCAAACGGTGCACAAAGACAGAGAGGAGAAAGTATGCAGGGCAGGGATTGTGTGGCTCTAATACCGTAACACGAAAATGAACGGTGGAATATCACGATGAAAGAGAATTTTTGGAATGGATGATTCTTATTTCATTAATTAATCTTCAGTACACTTGTCATTTATATATACAAGGATATACGCTGTGTGAACATGTGACAAGTTGCAATGTAACAAGATCCATCGATTGCCCAACTAAGTAACTAACTGTAACTTAATGAATAATGAAATACTGTTGTTAACTACCGGTTGGAACAGACTCTAATATGGTGGGTATTAAATATCCCCTTTCATGCAACAAATATTAGAATATATTAAGAGTCACACATCAATTAATTGAATGTTGAAATGAAAGGTATATAAATTTGAAGAAATTCATGCCAAATTTGCTAAGGTAGTTTTGGAGAAACTAGTTTAAGTGCTTATAGTAATGTTGGATATAAAAAATACATCAATTTGTGCACCGTTGAAATCTAATTTAGATTTTGATGGTTTAGATTAAAACTTTTGACTTTAATTTTTATGAAAGATAATTTGAATGTGTATAAAATGTAAAGTAAAAATAATTATTTAACTACTTACCAATTTGTTAAGAAAATGATTTTATTTAAAAAATAATTAGTTAAAAAATTTAAATCTCATCCACTGTGATAAGCCCTTAGTACCCATTATTGCGATGAGCATTGAAACTGATTCCAGCGATTTCGAACGAGAGATAAACCTAGTACATGTTGAATCAATAAAGTTCAATATAAAATATAGTGATGATTTAAATTTTAAACTTCGAATAATAAAGCTAAAACACATGCATTATAGATTATAGATAACTAAGTTCTTGCACATGTTTTGTTGAAGTCTGATTGTCATGAATCTATCGCTAGATGTCGTGTAAACGGAGTAAGGAGCATCAATAAGAAGGAAGCAAAGATCATTAATTGATCCATTCCGTGGCCTGCTCTATTCCTCTCCAAGCCACTATAATGTCCCTCCTCCCTAACACGACCTTGCCTTCGTCGGTGGCCACTACGACATATCCAAGAGTAAAAGGGAATAAGTTTGAACAAATATGAATAAATTTTTGGGCTAAAAGCATTTTAAGAAAATTTGATAAAAATAAGTAAAATTTCCTAAAATTTTGAAAATAATTATTTTACATGTTAAAAGTTGAATTCAGGGAAAAAGTTACTCATTGAGTCATTGTATGCATTTTGACCTTATAAAAAAGGGTCAGTTGGTAAAAAGGAAAGCATGGAAGGGTAAATTGGTAAATTCAGCTGACACACATGCCACAGGTGACAGAGGCATAAAAGCCTCTGCCCTCAGCTCCCTTCACTCGTTCTTCTTCGCCTACGAGGACTAGAGCGCAGAGCGAGAGACAGTGGGGCAGAGAGAGAGAGAGAGACTCCGAAGTACTCGCCGGAGAAGTGGTTGGATTCCGCATGCAACCAAGGATCTCGACCCAGGTGACCTCTGCTTCTTTATTTTCGTCTCTGAATCCATTTTTCGGGTGGGTTTGAGCTTCGAACAGTTGATAAACCAGAGGCATTAAAGAAATTTCACCGATTAATCCCTTTACATGTGTAAGATTTGAGCCATGCATGCTGTTCTTTGCTCGAACCGAGGCCTGTGAGTATGTGTTCATTGTGCATGTGAACTGAATTTATGTGCTTCTTCAATTTTTGGTCTAGAAAAGGGGGAGTAATCTCAATTAAAGTTAAATTTTTTATAAGTTACTGGAACTCGAAATCAAGTGATGCATATAAAATATTTTTTTTGGTCTCTGAAACTCTTAAGTCTCGGATTTCTACTCGTGTGCACAGTGATCTTTCCATTTTTCTTTTTTTGGTCTAAAATGCAAAACTTATTGGATTTAAGTTAAATGTTGGTGTTTAAGAGTGATTAAGTGAGATTGCATAGCATTTTCTTCTTTTGGGTTTGATAAATCATAACAAGGGCTCTCGGTTTTGTGGGTTAAAGAGAAATAATAAACGTTTTGAGCTGTGAAATTGAGCTTCTAGGTCTGTAAAAGGGCATGAAAGGGCATGCATGGCGATTTTTCCTTTTCATTGGGTATCTGTGTTACTGCATGCCGTTGGTCTGGATGAACTGAAAATAGGGGACCTTGGTTTTAGGAAAAGAGGCCTCGGGTCCTTTGAATTTTGCTGTTGCATTTGAATTTTTGCTGCTAAGTTTGGTGGACTGAAAACATAAATGTTTGTTTATGAGTAAAATCCTATGTGTTTCGTTAAAAGCTAAGTAAAATGGGAAGCTTTTATTAATCAAAGGAATTTTTCAAGCTACTAGGAAATATATATACATGTGTGTGTGTCTTTGTGTGTATCCTGAAATTTGGAATTGAGAATATATGCATGCACAAATCATTAGAGTAAGGATTCAATGGTTTAATGATGGTTAATTATTGAATGCTCATTGACTTATGCTGTGGGATGTTCGAAGATGAAATTTGCTGCTGTTTGAGGTTCTTTTTTTTTTTTTTAATCAAAAGGTTCAATTTTATTAATTACAAACGAAAGTATTACAAACACCAATAGCCGAAGCCAATATAAATGCTCAAATAAATCTTATCAATACAACCTAACTCACAAAACCTCACCAAAAGGAAATACAAACACTAATAGCTGAAGCCCACAAAAACCACAATAAATCAAGTCTGCTATTACCACCCAAATTGAGTTATCTAAAGCCCAAGAGTGATTCATAAGTGATCTATAATAAGAAAATAGGGGGAAAATAGGAGGTGTCACATTTGAGGATTCCTGCTACCTCAAATAATTACATCTCTGTCTTCCAGTTCTCTAAAAACCCTTAATTACAAAAATGCCATTGCATTTTGTACTTTGTCCATAATTACGAAAATGCCACTTCCTTTCTTACTTTTCTCATAATTACCAAAATGCCATCACCTTTTCTACTCTTTCTTAATTCCAACCTTACCCTTGGTTGACTTTGACATTTTTGGTCAACTTTGACTTTTGAGTTGACTTTGACTTCTTTGGTCACCTTTGACTTTTGACCAAATTACCAAAATGTCCTTATTATTCGACGACATTTTATGCCCTGGGTCTTTTTAATCAAAATGACCATTTTACCCTTATCATTTGTGCCAAATGACCATTTTGCCCTTTGATCATTTTTACTTAGAATTCTCAAGACTAGGGACTTAATCGATTATCCTTTTTTGTCTATAGGCACTTTCCTCTCTATTTTTCCTTAGCTATGGGTTTTAAATCCTTTCGTAATTCGTCGGTTTGGCCTTTATTTCCGTTTACGAAAGTTGGGATATTACACTTTCCATTAACCTTCCCTTTCACATATGCTAATGCTTCACTTTTTGACTTCCCCATATCGTTGGTAGCCCCAAATATCTTCCAGGATTTTCACTTGCTGTGATACCTATCTCTTCATAAGTCCTTTGCTTCACCTCATTGCTAGCATTCTTTGAGAAGTATACACATGATTTTTCCATGTTGACCTCCTTTCCCGAGGCACGACAGTAACAGTCCAAAATACTTCTCAATCTTCTACCATTTCCCTTTTTTGCATTAATGAAGAAGAGAGCATTATCTGCAAAAAAAAACAATGTGATAAATTTGGGTATCTCCTTGCTAGTTTAATGCCTTTTAGTTTGCCATTATCAACATGCCATTGCACCATTTTTGACAACACATCTGATGCCATTATAAAAATGTATGGGGATAATGGATCCTCTTGCCTTATATCCCTTTCCATCCTTATATATGATATTTTCTTTCCTGCCACCACCAGGTTCGAACTCACTAAACTGATGCACTCCATGATCCAGCTAATCCATTTCTCTCCAAAGCCCATGTTTCCATTACAGCTTGAATAAATCGCCACTCCAATCTATCATAGGCTTTGCTCATGTATACTTTTATTTCCATCTCCACTTTCCCTCCCCTTTTCCTATTTTTAAGGTAATAAAATGCTTCATGTGCTATAATTATATTATCTTGAATTAGCCTCCCCTTTACAAAGACCCTTTGATTTTCTGTAATCACCCTTTCCATCAGGTTTTTCAATCTGTTAGCCAATATCTTTGATATAATCTTGCATACAAAGTTGCATAGGCCAATAGGTCTAAATTGCCTTACCTTCTCAGCCCTCTCCACCTTCGGTATTAATACAACATTTGTCTTGTTTATTGCCTTCAAGCTTGTCTTTTTGCCAAAGAACTCTTTCACCATTTTAACTAATTCGCTCCTTATTTCTCCCCATGCAGCCTGATAGAAGCACCTTGAGTAGCCATCAGGCCAGAAGCATTTGCTCCATTCAACTGGTATGGTGCCTCCTTTACTTCTTCCACTGATACATCTTTCTCCAAAAGTGAGTTGTCCTCCCTTGCAATTACATTTTCCACAAAATCCACAACATATTTCATTTCCCTTCCTCCAACCGAGTCAAATAATTCTATATAGAATTTAGTAAAAGCATTATTTATCTCTGCTTCCTCTTCCCACCATCCCCCATCCTCTCTTCTAAACTTTGTGATTTTATTTCTTGCCCTCCTCTATATAGTACTTGTGTGGAAGAAATTTGTGTTTCTGTCCCTATACTTGAGCCAATTTACCCTTGATATTTGCCACCAATACTTCTCTTCTTTCTCCCATGCTTGTTCATTTTCTTTTAGTATTCTTTCCTATATCTCCTTGCTGCTATCAGTTACTGCTCCCTTATTGCATTCTTCTAATTTTTCTGTTAATTTTTCAACTAACCGCTTGGCATTTGGAAAAGCCTCCCTACTCCTTTTTATTAATCCCCTTTCACAGTTCTTCAGCCTCTTAACTATTTCCTCCACCCTGCTGTCTTGTAACTCTCCCCTGATGTACCATCTCTCTTTACTATTTTCAGGAAGTTCTTATGTTCTATCCAGGCTGCCTCAAATCTAAATGTTTTGGTTTTCCTCACATTTATAAAGTCACTCTGAAGTATCAGCATATAATGGTCTGAGCCTACCAGCTCAACATGAGTGACCAAAGTATTTTGAAAAGCTACTTAGAACTCTATATTTGCAATAGCCCTATCAATTATTTCCTTCACATGGTCACTTCCAATCCTTTTCGTTAGATACGATTAGTTTTGATGATGTCAAATATAAACGAGCAAAATGTTTTCACAATACAAAAAGTTTTTACAATGCATATTGGTTAATCAATATTTGTGCATCATTTCAATTGGAGGATGATGTGGTTAAATAACTCCTTTTGAAGGTTAAAATATTTTAAATAAATTTTTTATCATTATACATTGATTAACCCTTCATCTCAGCTTCATTTGGATGCTCAGAACTGATTCTGAAAGTTAATGCTCAAACACAAACTCAAACATTCGAGTATGATGATGAGTTTTTAGAGCTTCCTAGTTAGTTTTTGGAGTCAACACTTGAGTATTGGGCCATAATACTCGAGAATTAGCATCTGGGGAGTTAATACTCAAGCACTGACCACAATACTCGAGTATTAGGCCTCTTGGAAGTTGATGCTCAAGCACTGGATCTCCAATGCTCGAGCATCAACCTCCTCTGTTTTCTATCAGCTTGACATATGTCTGGTATTTTGATTATATCTCCTAAAATACAACTCCAATTGATGTGAAACCAATTTCATATGAAACTAGACTCCAAATTAGTTTCATAGACACCAAGAAAAGCATCAAATGATTTCAAATGAAGGAGATATAAATTTCTAAACATAGTGGTCAAAACTAAACGCTTTATTTCTGACATTTACTTATTGAATCTATCATAACTTTCTTTATAAGATATCTTTAGAACTGCTTCTTGTTTTATGTGAAAGTAGAGTTTCAAGGATTTCCGTTGATATATTATTTGCAAAGTTTGGAGCTGAATTGAGAGAGATATGGTCGTTGAAAGTTGAGCTACAATATGAAATCTGGACCATGACTCCAATGCTCGAGCATTGGCACCTAGTGCTCGAGTATCGGGCCTCAGAATCATATTTTCTCCACAAAACTTGCCAATGCTCAAGCACTGGCACCTAGTGCTCAAGCACTAAGCTCAAAAATAAGTTTTTCAAGCAATGCTTTCACTTAATGCTCCAGCATACGGATCAAGAACAGTCAGCACTCGAGCATTGACACTTAATGCTTGAACATCGTGCTTCTGGGATGCAATGCTTTCATAGAACACTGCAAGCATTGACTATAAGCACCACCAGTGCTCGAGTACTAGAAACCAATGCTTGAGAATCGAGTTTAAAATTCTTCTATTTACTTATGCTTTCTGAAAATGCTCCAAGAACTCATAATGCTCGAGCACCATGACTTAATACTCGAGCATTGAGGATTTCAAAACACACTATTTTTCAATACTTGCTCATAATGCTCAAGCAATTTTAAGAAGAATTGTCAATGATCAAGCACTAAGTTTCAATGATCTAGCATGAACTATTTTACTGGCAAAACTCTTTTTTATGCTCAAGCACTATCTCATAGCATTGACTTCACTGGAAGCACTGTGTTTTAATTCTCGAGCATTCAGAGATTTTTCAAACACTTTCATCTTATACTCCAGCATTAAGTTAAATCATTGAACTTTTCTTTGAAATATACATTGCAATACTCAAGCATTGAAGTGTAATGCTCGAGCACTTTTTCTCTGATAGCTGAAGTCTAACAACTTCACTTACTTTTTACCAAATATTTCCTTATTTGTGTAACAACATTTTGACTATCAACTGCTCTCATAAATTCTTCATGCTTAGACTTATTAATAGGGAATAGGCATCTCTGAACATGTCTTCGATGTGGGCTCAATGGACAAATTTACAGACAACAGACATATAACTTGCCAGACCTATTAATGCATATCACTGGGCATCGAAGCAGAAGTATAACAGAAGCAAAACATTTTCTAACGAATTAATCCTCTTCAACAAATAATTGCTTCTTGTCAGGACTCCAACAGCTATTCTTTCTCTTTCAACAAACAAATCTGTCAGAACAGACTAAGTTTGAAAAACAGAGCACAATAGCCGAAGTCAAACAGAAAATACAACGCTTCTCTTCAACGGATATAATTTGCCAACATCTATAAATATGAGGAAGCAACAAACAAAAAAAGGAGACGAAGTATATGGAGTTACCGAACACAAAATAGAAAGTGTGGATTCAAGGAAATCACACAACTTTAGGACTTTGAAATTATAATTCTCCATGAGCTTCAGTGTCAATACAATCTGCTTCATAGAGTGAAGCATTTCCCAAATGTAATCATCCCAACCTTTGAGAGTAACTTAGGATAGATCTGAGTGAAATAGAGTGTAACCTTACAGATGGTAAGGGGGAGTGATTGTAAAGATTTCGTAAGTACCAACTGTTACAAACTTGAGTGGGTTTCATAAATGACTAGAAATATTTATGGGGTTCTCAAGTACCCACCGTTACAAACTTGAAACAACTTTGCAAGTGTCTTGTGGTTGTAAAGGTTTTCCAAGTACTTGGTTTAAAACTTGGAAGTTATAGTGAATTGAAAATCTCAGAAGTGTCTAAGGACTGGATGTAGGTCAGAGAGGGCCGAACCAGGATAAATTGTTGTGTGTTTATCTTTCAATCCTCTTCTCTAATTTCTAATTACTTCGTTTTTACTCAATCTATTTTCATCTATGTTTTGATTAACTTATAATTTGGATGTGTTGTAGCCCCAACATATCAGACCTATAGAAGGAAAGTCAGAGAGACAAATAAAGCAGACTAGGAATTGCAAGGCAGCCCAAGACAGCAAACTAGAGTCAGCGACCTGTTTTTGCTTTTTGACCATTGTGCTTATTTAATTTTGATTGTACGAGGTAGGAAGTATCGAAGGTATGAGTTAGGAGAGTCCTGGTCTCTCGAACACCAGAGGAAAGGTTAACAGTGTGGATTGGTTTATTTCTACCATTTTTGTTGAGTGTAACACTACCTATTCCAGTGAGGTCTTCTATTCACTGGTTCATTGCTGCCATTAATACCATCAATATTTTCCTTCAAAAGCTATCATTCTCTTTATTTCCTTCAATACGAGTGAGTGTGGTGGTTGGGTTACGACAATTGGTATCAGAGTAGTACGATCAAGGGACCTAAGGCAAGCTATGGCCGAAGAAAGAGCACAGGACGTGGACCCGAAGATACATGAGATTAGAGAGATTGTGGGAGGCTTGAACAGAGATGTAGCCTCCCTTAAAGATATGATGCACGATCTGAGCGGAACTTTGAGGCGACTGGCTAACCGGCATTCTTCAGGGTAGAGCAGTGAGAGTACTCATAACAGCGAAACCTCAAGGAATCACACAGCCCAGGATAGGGAACAAGGAAGGTACAGGAAGCTGGAACTACCTATATTCAATAGAGAAGACCCACTTGGGTGGTTCTTTTGAGTGGATAGGTATTTCTAAATCAACTCCATTTCAGAGGGAGAAAATTTGGAAGCCACGGTGATTTGCTTGGAAGGGAGAGCCTTGAACTGGTACCAATGGATTGATACAAGGACTCCCATACGCAGCTGGCTCGAGTTCAAACGAGAAGCTCTGCATCGATTCCATCCCTCTCAACTGGGTGATGAATACGAGATATTGATGGCCGCTCAACAGGAATCATCAGTGATCGAGTATGTGGAGGAGTTTGAACAGTTATCGACTCCGCTCAAAGATGCCCCTGAAGCCTGCCTCATTGCTGTTTTCTGACAAGGACTGAAGCCAGAAATTCGAGCTGAGATAAAGCTTACCATAGTAGTAACGTTGCGCGAAGTCATGGAGATAGCCATACGTGTCAAAGAGAGGAACTTGGAGATGGCGAAGGCTCGCAACGTGTCGAGGGTCCGACCACAACGGACAATGGGTGGGTCTAAATGGGATCCGACCCACACTCCTTATACTCATACCACGCACGTGGTAGACTTAGGGAGAAGCATGACGCCCGTCCTAACAGTTTCGGACACCTTACGCAAGAGTGATGGATTATGCTTCAAATACGGCGACAAATTCGGACCCACCCATACTTGCAAGAATAAGCAACTGTAAGTGTTCATAATGGGCATGGAGGATGCATTAGCTCCCAGCGAAACGGTGGAGTTGGCGGTAATCGAAGACGACGCACACGAGAAGACAATGCCACTATGGAGCTGTCCATGAATTCTATCAACGGGATTGGGGGTCACCACACGATGAAGATAAAAGGGACAATGGGTGGAGAGGAGTTGGTGATGCTGATAGATAGTGGCGCCACTCATAACTTCATCTTAGACACAGTAACCCAGCGACTCAAATTACTTACAGAGGCGGTCCCTGCGTACACCATCACGGTTGGGGATGGGCACCAGCTCAAGCGCAGCGTGAAGTGCAGTAACGTGCCGTTAAGAGTGCAAGAACTTGAGGTAAATCAAACATTCTACCCTTTTCACTTGCAAGGAGTAGATGCTGTTTTGGGGGTAGAGTGGTTGAAATCCTTGGGGGATGTTAAAATGAACTGGGGACAGTTAACTATGCACATCGGCCGAAATGGTGCCCTAAAATACCTACAGGGTGATCCTTTCTTGACAAAATCCCAAACCTCCTTAAAGGCCTTACTTCGATCAATACACAAGCAGGAGAAGGCTCATTTCCTCGAATATAACAGGCTTGTGGGGGAGGCTACGGTTGGGGACCATTCCACCTTACCCAGCGGTATTCAATCCTTGCTAGATCTTTACTCTCCGGTATGCCTACCTTTAGACGGCATACCTCCTTCCCATCCCAAAGACCATGTTATTTCCATTAGGCCAGGGGAGCAACCTCCCAACATCCGACCCTATCGGTACCCCCATGCTCAAAAGAATGAAATTGAGCAGATGGTCAGGGATATTCTGAGTGCAGGGATCATTTAACCTAGCCAAAGTCCGTATTCCAGCCCAGTTCTGTTGGTAAAAAAGAAAGATGGGAGCTGGTGGTTTTGTGTGGATTATAGGGCCCTCAACAAGATTACCATACCTGATAAATTTCCCATTCCGGCCATAGATGAGCTGCTGGATGAATTAAAAGGTGCTGTAGTATTCACCAAGTTGGATCTCAAATCTGGTTACCATCATATTTGAATTAGGAGTGGGGATGAACCAAAGACAACATTCCATACTCATAAAGGGCATTATGAGTTCAAAGTCATGCCATTTGGGCTCACCAATGCACCCTCAACCTTTCAGTCTTTAATGAACAAGGTATTCTGAGAGCATTTACGGAAATTTGTGCTTGTTTTCTTTGATGATATCTTGGTTTACAGCAGGGATTATAGCACTCACCTTAAGCATTTGGAGGAGGTTTTGTCCATTTTACATCACCACCAGCTGGTGATTAACTTGAAAAAGTGTGTCTTTACCCAATCAACATTCGAATATTTGGGCCATATAATTTCCAGTGAGGGTGTGCAGGCAGATCCGGCTAAGGTTGACAGCATGGTGAAATGGCCTCAACCTCGGAATGTCAAGGCTTTACGAAGATTTCTTGGGTTGACGGGATATTACCGGCGGTTTGTGCGAAATTATGGGTAGATAGCCGGTCCCCTCACTGACTTACTCAAGAAGGATGGCTTTAAATGGACCACAGCAGCCACCGAGGCGTTTGAGCAACTCAAAACTGCCATGACTTCAGTTCCAGTGCTCGCCCTACTAGACTTCTCCCTTCCATTTGAGCTGGAAACTGATGTGTCAGGAACCGGTATTGGAGCTGTGTTGATGCAGCAAGGCAAACCAGTGGCTTATTATAGCCAGAAACTTTCCACCCGTGCTCAACAATCCTCGGTGTATGAAAGGGAGCTGATGGCTATTGTGATGGCAATCAAAAAATGGCGGCATTATCTATGGGGCCACAAGTTCACCATTCGGACAGACCAAAAGGCTTTAAAATACCTACTAGAACAGCGCATTATTGATGAGCACCAGCAGAAATGGGCCTCCAAGCTGCTAGGCTTCTAGTTTGACATCCTATATAAACTTGGGTGCGAAAATCGTGCTGTTGATGCACTTTTTCGGCAACACGAAGCCCTGCACTTGTAAGAGTTTTCTCTCTGGTAGAATGAGGATATGGAGAAATGGGAACAAGAAGTGATGGCAGATGCCAAATACAGCCAAGTAATGCAGCAACTAACGCAAGCTGCAGGGGTAGAGGGCTATAGCATCAAAAGAGGATGTCTTCACTGTAAAGGGAGGCTTGTGCTGCCAAGAAACTCCAGTCGAATTCCCCTGTTGCTCAAAGAATTCCATGATTCTCTGATGAGGGGTCATTCATGATACCTCAGAACCTACAAGCGCTTGTCCACTGTAGTATATTGGGAGGGCATGAAGCGACACATTCAACAATATGTCTCGCAATGTGATATCTGCAAGAAAAACAAGTACCAAGCATTGACTCCAGTCGGGCTATTACAGCCCTTACCGGTGTCTCAACAACCTTGGGAGGACATAAGTATGGATTTTATTACAGGGCTTCATAAGGCCAAACGCTATGCACCATCCTTGTGGTGGTGGACCGGTTAACCAAGTATGCTCATGTTTTACCCATCTCCCATCCTTTTTCAGCCAAGGATATTGCTGATAAATTTGTCCAGGAGATAGTCAAGTTGCATGGCTTCCCGAAGATGATTGTTTCTGATCGTGATAGGGTATTTATCAGTCACTTCTGGAAGGAATTATTCAACCAGGAAGGCACTGAATTATGCCTTAGTTTGGCATATCACCTAGAAATTGATGGGCAAACCGAGATATTAAACAAGGGCCTTGAAACCTACTTGCGATGTTTTGCCTACGAAAAGCCTACACAATGGGTCCAGTGGCTTCATTGGGCAGAATATTGGTACAACACAGCACATCACAGGGCGATCGACATGACACCGTTTAAGGCTGTATATGGACGAGGTCCCCCAACCTTCCTTTCCTTCAACAACGAACCCTCCATGGTAGACGCTATGCATGAGCAGATTCAAGCCCGGAATCAGATTATTGCTTCCCTCAAAGACAATTTATAAGTGGCTCAGGAAAAAATGAAGGACTATGCAGACAAACACCGGTGAGACATTCAATTTGACATCGGTGATGAAGTTTATGTCAAGCTCCAGCCCTATCGCTTAAAGTCTCTAGCTAGAAAAGCCAATGAGAAACTCAGTCCCCGTTTTTATGGCCCTTTCAAAGTTGTCCAGAAAATTGGGCAGGTGGCCTACAAGTTGGAATTACCTCCCACTGCTCAGATTCATCCTGTTTTCCATATTTCCTAGCTAAAAAAATATGTTGGTGCTGCTCCTATGACCCCTACTATTCCTCCAGCACTATCTGAAGACTTAGAACTCCAAGTTCAACCTGAAACCCTTTGCAAGGTCCGCAAACTTCTCAACGGCCACCTGGAAGTTTTAATCAATTGGAAGGACCTTCCAGAATTTGAAAATTCGTGGGAAGATGCAGATCTGATTGCCAAGCAATTTTCGGACTTCCACGTAGAGGACAAGGTCAAGCTTTTAGGGCCCTAACATATCATACCTATAAAAGGAAAGTTAGAGAGACAAATAAAGCAGACTAGGAATTGTAAGGTAGCCCAAGACAGTAGACTAGAGTCAGCGACCTGTTTTTGCTTTTTGACCATTGTGCTTATTTAATTTTGATTGTACGAGGTAGGAAGTATCGAAGGTATGAGTTAGGAGAGTCCTGGTCTCTCGAACACCAAAGGAAAGATTAACAGTGTGGATTGGTTTATTTCTGCCATTTTTGTTGAGTGTAACACTACCTATTCCAATGAGGTCTTTTGTTCACAGGTTCATTGCTGCCATTAATACCATCAATATTTTCCTTCAGAAGCTATCATTCTCTTTATTTCCTTCAATACGAGTGAGTGTGGTGGTTGGGTTCCAACAGGATGTTTTGATAAATTAAGTTTTGAACGAAAATTTTTGCAACACCCAATTCACCCCTTCTTAGGTGCAGCCATCCTAACACTTTTGTTATTCCAGGTAAATTTTCCACCTTGAAACTCCAGATCCAACAGGTTGCATTAGCTAGCATTGATTGAAAGTTTATCATTCTATTCACACTCAGTGGTAGTTTTCCCATTTTTTCCTCCATAGAGAACACATTATTAAAGTCTCCCACAAACAACCATGTGCCTTCTATCCCAGTTGCTATGTTCCTCATTTTATCCCATACCTTTATCTTATCTTCTACTCTCGCGGCCCCATAGACTAGTGTTAGGTAGTTCTAATACACTTGAATGAAGGCTCACATGTATAATATTCTCAGAGTGGTGATAAATATTAACTGTTATTTCCTAGGTTCGCCACATGCTAATCCTCCACTTCTTCCCCTTGGGTCAACATAGAACTCCTCTTCCATCATACACCTCCTTTTCAATCTATGTAATTGCTTCCCTCTCATTCTTGTTTCCATTAGGAAGATTATTAAGGGTTTACGCTTCAAAGCTTCTTCCCTTAATTTTTTCATTATCAAGGCTCTTCCCAGGCCTTGACAATTCCAGCTTATAATCTTCATGGCTCCTTGGTGGCTGTTTGAGGCCAGCCACCAAAGCCATTAGCTAAGAGTATTGCCATGTCATCAATTTCTCCTTCTTTGCTTTCCAGAACATTTTTCTTGTGTTTTTCAACTATTTTCCTATTCTTTTGATACTTCCTTCCTTGCCTTTTTGCATTTCTCACATTCTTCCATGGTGATCTATTTACCCCTACCTTTCTCCGAGGCAAATTAATGTTTTCGTTTTCATTCTACTCCACTCTTTGTTTCTTCATTAGCATCTCCTCCTCTTCATACCTTTCTCTTTTTAAGTTTATTCTTCCAAATCCTTTTGTTACCTCTTCCACAGGGACTATCCCCTCAAAGGGAATTCTTGGTTTTGACATGTCTTCCTCTCCCTTCTTCTCTTGATTTTTGTTGCCATCCTAGACTATTTCTTTCTCATGAGTCTCAGTTTTTTTACTTGACTGCGTTCAATTTCCTCCTCATCTCCTTTCTTTCTCTTCAGTATTTCATATTAACCTGCCCTTCTCCTTTATCTGTTGATCTCTCCATTGCCCCTACTTGCGTCTGTTTACTAGTATATGTTTTCTTATTATGCCTTTCCTTCCCTTTCCCTTCACTGCTGCTTTCTGTTATTCTCTCCTTCTGTTTTCTGTTTCCTTCTGATATCCCTTCAAACTCCTCCCAATCCTCCTTATAACATTTAACTTATTCATCTAAGGGTTTGGCAGCTTGGGCACTCAGCCATTTCCCAAATTCTTTGATTTCTCCCTCTTCCCCTCCATCACAGGCAACACATATTTTTTGGTCGTGGCCTAGTCTGCCACACTTGAAGCAAAAATTATGCAGCCTTTCATACTTGATCTTGATTTTTATTGGCTTGTTTTTTGGTCTAACCGTCCACATGCTTGGCACTAGAGGTTTCTTCATATCTACTAACACTCTTGCTCTTAAAAAACTTTTGGTTAGCAGCTGTCATCTTCTTGGATTCTCCACCATCATTACCTCTCCTATTGATGACCCTAACGTTACTGCATTCTCTACCTCCATTCTTTCTAGTGGCAATTCATGAAATTGAATCCAGAAAGGTGCTAAATCAAAATTTACCTCTCTGTAGGTCATGAATTCCTTCCATAGCTGGATATTCAACAACGATCCTTGGATCGACCATTGTCTTTCTCTCAGGATCCTTAGATAGTCCTCCTTGTGACGGAATTCAAAAATGAATGCGTTACTATCAACCTTTGCTATCTCCATATCTTCGTTCTTTATTAGATTCAATCCTTTTCGAATCATTTGTATAGTTACCGCTCTATTAAAATTCTTCTCTGTAATCAGCTTCCCTACTAGTGCTCCTCTTTTTGTTCTCCTCTGGTCGTTCATTCTCCACTTCAGATCAACCTTCTGGTTCTCTTTACGATTCTGTGCTCCTTCACTCGTACCTCCTTCTTCCATTTTCTCTTCCTTTAGCCTCACCGCTCTATAGTATTACGATGAGTAATGTGTAGATCTCTCTTTTATCTCCGTCACAGTGGGCGATGGATTGCACTCAATGAGCTCTGCCATAACTAGCTAACTCTTGCGTCAATAGCCTTCGTAACTAACTTTTACGCTCGATGAATCACGCCGTAACTAACTCTCACAGTGGAGAGAGAAAACTCCCACAGAGGAGAGGAAAATCACCCGTTTCATGAATATTAACACTCCTCAAATTCACAACTTAGTTGTTTGGGGTTCTTAATCGATAAGTTTTGTGGAGTAAAATTGCCACTAATGTGAGAAAATAGATACTGTGAAAGCTGAAATTTTAGAAGTTTAAATTAAGGAAAAAGCTTGCTGCTTTCATGGTGTTTGAGAATCCTCAATGATGATTGGAAGAATTTTGAGACGGAATTTGCAAAGCCTTTAAGTGGGATTGAATGTGATTTTGAATCTAAATCCACGTTTTCATAGTAAATAATATTCCTATGTGCATGAGCTTGTATGTGTGTGTATAAACTGAAATTTGTGAAGTTGTTGTTGGATAGTTGACTTTGGATTTTAAATTGGTCAAATGGTCTTTGTTGACCATGAAATTTGGTAAGTAAAATGTACGTATAACAAGTTTTGAAATGAGTACTATAATGTATTGTTTGGATAAGTATATAGTAAGTTATGAAACAATAAAGTTAGGTTCTCAAATCTGGAAAATTTGGAAAAGTTGCTTATCAAGTAACAACTTTTGAGCATTGATTTAAAAGTATTGATGGATTATATTTAGTTAATGGTAATGTTCATTAAAAGAGAATAAAGAGACCTTCAAATAGATGCTTGAACCATTGTATTTTGGAATTTTATATAATAAGTTATGATTTTTCAAAAGTAATTGAAAAATTCATAAGTCAAGGAAAGGAAGTTAAATAATGTATAGGTGTAGAAGTGTGGCTAGAAGAGAAAGATGCGTTAAATAAAGCTCGATAAATATATAATTAATGTAATATTATATGTATATATTTTTAGGATTTGACATCTGCATAAGCACACTGAGGAAAACTAAAAAAAGGAAATATCGAGAAAGGTAAAGGTAAACGAAGGGAGACAGGTAAAAACCCTTTTTATCTTATTTTTCTATATTTAATTTTGCATGGTTGTTTGTGCCATATGTGTTATGCGTGCTGTGATACATGTGGATCAATTGGTTCTATGAAAGAACGATAGTATGCTTTTAACAGAGCGATACTTGTGAAATAGAGTATGGATATTGCTTTGCAAGGTTTGCAGAATAGCCGGTTTTGAGAAAGAACGGTTGTTCAGATGCTTAATAATTGAGTAGTACCCAGGTAAGAGTGTGTAATTGTGTGTTATGCAATTTATTATCTTCATGGCCATGTGATGTGCAAAGCCATTGAGGGAGATCCTCATTATGTGAATTATTGCTGCATGTGATGTGCAAAGCTGTTGAATGAGAACCTCATGATGTGAATTGTTGCCATATAAATACCATATGAACATGTGACTTGTTTTTGCATGATTATGAATTATATACATGACTATCTGATAAACTGTATGTTTATGGGAGTTTTTGAATCTCACCCTCCTTTTCAAATAAGTACAGTTAAGGCGGGTAGTTTAAAAGTAAGTAGTTAGTAACAAGGAAAGCACAGAAGGTTGGATGATGAAGAGGAAGATAGAAGAAATCCATCCCCATTTTACATATAAATCTTGGTTTGAATCAGTAGTTAAGAATTTATTTTGATATAAGCCTGGATGCCTTTAATGGTTATGTGTATAATTGTATAAATCATTTATGTAGTAGATATGAGACAGAATGTATTTGTGAGGGGAATGTCTCCATCAAAGTACATGTAAGTGTTATACATGATGGGTAACCAATAGTTATTAGAAAATTATCATAAATAGATGAACCTAGGGGACAATTTTAAAGGAAAAAATGTTTTTAAACTGCAATTATGGAGTATAAACCATGATCAAACCTGTCTCTTTGAATCCAATTGGGAATGACAATTTTATGTAAAAGTTGTTTTAAAAACTTTAAAATTTTTTGGAAAATCCCATTCTAACAAATGTGGACAAAAGGTATTGTATTGAAAGGTAGTAATTTTTTGCTTAGATGGATTTAGAATGGGCAGGATTAAAGAACGGGTATGACAAAGGGAATCCCTTTGTTTGGTTTGATTAAAAGGGAGGTGAGAAAGTGTATTTTGAATGATCCCCTGTTTGGTTTAGGAGAGAAGGGAGGGGATGAGTGGTAATGATTTACTAATTTAACTTACATAATAATTTATTTTTTATTTGTATTTATACAAATTAATTTATATATTAATATTAATTAATGCATTAATATTTTCATTTACAAGGAATGTAATATTATATTTAAAAAAATAATATTTTTTATTTTTAATTAATTTTATAATATATGTTTTAATTATAATTTTATGATTTTTATCTTTAATTAATTTGAGAATACATTTTTATTTATTATTTATTTTGTTAAAATATTTCTTTATTTATAATAAAGTTTTTTTGCAAATTTATTTTCTTGAGAATCCTAGAAAGAAGATATTTAAAATTGTAAAATGATAAACCAAAGTTTTGAATTTTCATAATCTCAAATTAGGGCGTTGTAACAAATAGGGGTTTCAAAATGTTAGTGAAATAACAATATTGCCCATGAATATTAAGGAAGGTGTTGAAAATTTTTTCATCCGAATGAATAATGTTTTCATTCGAACGAAAATAGTACTCATCCAAATGAAAACACTATTCATTTGGATGAATAGTGTTCTCATCTCAACTCATCAGGATGAGAGCATTGAATAGTATTTTCATTCGGATGAAACACTACTCATCCAAATGAAAATATTATTCATTCGAATGGACAGTGCTTTCATCCTCAACTATTCATTCGAAGATTGTGTAGCCGGATAAATCAGAAAACATAGGATGGGGCAGGGAAAAATAAAAGGAGAGAGAATTTTCACATGACATGTGAAAGCAACAGAAAGTAGCTGAAGCATTTTAATTGAAAAGATTACAATTCACAGTTTACACGTGAATGTGTTAATTTATTTGAGAGTTTGATTAGTGGTAGTAGGTGGCACAGTCCAATGGTGTACTCATAATTTGTTCTAAGGAAAAAATTAATTAGATCCTTTTCTTGTCTTGGATGTGGCGAGCCAAAGGATATAAAAATTTGGTTGGATATACAAATGATATCTTGCAAGGATTCTTTTGTTGACTTGCATTTTGCCAGGACGTGAATTTGTTTAAGTTTGATTAGTGGTAGTAGGTGGCACAGTCCAATGGTGTACTCATCATTTGTTCTAAGAAATAAAATTAACTGGATCGTTTTCTTGTCTTGGATGTACCGAGCCAAATGATATAAAAATTTGGTTGGATATACAAATGATATCCTGCAAGGATTCTTTTGTTGACTTGCATTTTGTAATATCGAGATTTAACTGGATACAAAAATTAAACAAGTAATTAAAGATTAATTAAGGGTTCAGAGGATGAAAGGAAAAGAAAAAAGAAAAGTGAAAATGTCATTTATCAAACGTAGAAAAAATAAGGTAAAATGTTCATTTTGAAAATGTAAGGGATGGAATTGTCAATTTTAAAATTCAAGGATCTAAGTGTCATTTAAAAATGCTTTTAAAATTCAAGGATCTAAGTGTCAATTTTAAAAATGTAAGGGATGGAAGAGTCAAAAGACATTTTGGTCAAAGTTTGATCAAAATATTAGAAAATTTCACAGAGTTTCAAAAGATAGAGAAAAATTCACTGTTAAGTAATTGATGCGCAGTTCATTTCATAATGATAAAGATAACTTTTTACGAGAATTTCAAATGTATTTAATATTTGAATATTTAATAAATAATTAATTATTAAAATATTTAGATGCCTCAGTTATCTGATCTCAGAAGAGGGAAAATAGCTTAAAAATTATTGTAATTCATAAAATTATTTCCAATAGAAAGTCAGAGATAATTTCCTGGAACGGAAAGAAAAATGTCTAAAAAATCCCAAAATTGGGTTTTGTTCAAAAATTAATTAAATATCATTTTGGAAGCAGAATGAGGAAAGAAAAATTATGGAATCACTAGATAAACTTTGATAATTTAATGACCTTAAACCAAATAAGTGATCAAAGAATTCCCAAAAAAGCATTTCTAGCCAGATAAAGTTGCATTATCAGTACAAGTGGGTCTTGCAGCTTAGGTGACATAAGCATGATGACATCACATGGAAACATGGCGAGATCATACTCTTCATTCATAGGATTTGTCCACTTGGAATGTGATTAAAATCAAGTTCCAATATCTGGCCAACACATTCGGTAAATATGCCAAGTTAGAGGACCCAATAGCAAAATTAAATGTGCTGATTTTTTAGACCTTTCTAGCCATTCCAAGAGACCATTGGCAGCCCATAAGGTCAGTCATAAGGAGAGGAAGAGAGGGAGGACCGAAAATGGAGAAGAGCAAGCACAAGATGAAGAGAAATCACTCAAAAATTCAAGGTAAGTTGTGATTTCAACATGCATATCTATTTCATGATTTCCACCTCTCCTCTTCTCTTTAATTGGTTTATTTTTGACTAAAAGGGTGTGTATTTTTTTGAGAGGAAAAATGAGAAAGACAGGTATTTAGATAAAATAGTTGTTAGAAAACAATTATATGCATGATTTGGAACTTATTGATGGTTGTTTTGTACTTATTTGAGTTGTGTATGAATTTTTAGAATCTTGTAATCCTAGGAGGAGGTGCTTCACGGAATAATCTTGTATGGGAAGGAGTGTTTTGTGTCAAATTATACATGGAAAGATGTTTATGATCAAGAGTATGCAAGTATATGACAAGAAAGTTTGAAAAAATATAAAACCTATACTTGTGTGGAATTTCGGTCAAACCTGTATCATGGGGAAGGAATGTGATTTTGATAATTTTGATGTTTTCATTGGATTTAAAAGGAAAAATTGTGTAGGGTGTAAGTGAGAAATTAATTTTGGAAGCATATGAATCAATTTTGGCAAATTTAAGGGCTTATGACCCTTAAAATTCAAAGTTGTAGTGAGGTTTTGAATGTTTTAATGCATTGGATATAACTTATTTTAATACAAAATGCATTATGATATGTGTAGAAAGTTTAGTTGCAAAGAGAAGTTTCCAAAGAGTAAGGAGCAAGTCACCAAGTCAAGGGAAAAATTTAAGAAACTAAGATAGCAAAGTTACTAATTTTTACATTAATATTGTCGTTAGTTATTGTTTATTTATTGTGCTATTTTGCATGCTATTTATGTGCTATGTAAACATGTGAAATTGTGTTTATGACTTGCCATGGCTATATGCGAGTGTTTTCAAAGTGCATTATAATATGTTCATGTATAGTTGGATATGAATAAATGATAATCATGTATATTAATACATGTGTTAGTGACTTTTGCTGTTGAGATTCTAAGAATTTCATTCTCCCTAAAAAATCTAACCTTCTAAGTCAAGGCTCAAGCAAAGGTAAAACAAGGAGATGAAGGCTTAAGGTGGCAGATTTAACTTCAAAATGCCACAAAAAACATGAATGTGAAGTTCAAAGTTGTATATGATATGTTATGTTGGATATGGAATTATTAAACCTCTATATTCCTAGTATGGATAATGACAATTAGTTATGTTATAAATGCTGATTGGTTATGTTAATTGGAAGCATGCGTATGAAGTTAAGAATTTGGAAAAGTTAAAGGGAGAAAAAGTTAAAGTTAAGAATTAATTAAATCCTTTTCTTGTCTTGGATTTACCAAGCCAAATGGTATAAAAATTAATTTATTTATAATAACGTATTTTTTGCAAATTAATTTTAGGGAGACTATTAGAAAAAATATTTAAAATTGTAAAAGGTTAAATCATAGTTTTGAATTTTTATAATCCCAAATCAGGGTGATGAACTAAATAGGGATTTAAAAAATGTTAGTGAAATGACAATGTTGCCTGTGAATATTAAGGAAGAAAGGCTCTGAAATTTTTTTTATTAGAATGAAACGGTACTCATTCAAATAAAAACGTTTTTATTTGATAGAAACATTACTCATCCGAATGAAAACACTATTCATTTTGATAAATAATACTCTTATGGTCAATTATTCACTGGAAGATTGCGTATCTAAGATAAAACACAAAACATAGGATGGGGCAGTGATCTCTAGTCGTTTTAAGACCAAATTTAATTCTCAAGTTTATGCAAATAGTGGCACAACCTTAAGGTCGATTCTCTAAGGAGCTTGAATGTCTCTATGTAATTAGTCAGCAATTTAATTCAAAAAAAAAAATCAAATGTGAAATTTCTTCTATCAATGCCTTGAGTCTATTATAATATTTTTTTATTCTCTTTTTGACAAAATGTGAACACTCTGCTACGAAAATAAGAACATGAAGCAAGAATTAAATGACTCCCTGGGGTTCACGAATATGCTTTCATTACCTATTCTGCCTGAGTTCATTTATTCCTTTAATAATAACCTCCCCTATTTCCACAGAAATATCAGACAAATATAGCTCAACCACTTCCAAAAATAACATCAATCAACATTATTCATGAATTAATCACTATCAATCAAGCAAAACCTCAATCAAGATTTGACTGGACTAATAACTACTCTGTAATAGGAGGCTTATCATCTGAGTATATAGTCTGATCACAATTAAACTAGTGAAGGGAAGAGGGAAGAGTCAAACTTTTGAGTCTATACACTACATCACTAATTCATGAGCATTTAGAAATTGACTAAGCAAGGAACAATGAACTCCTTGGTAGAAGATGGTTCTAGCATCATCGTGTCTCCCAAGGCAACAAGAAAATTAGCTTGTCATGGAGACTTTTACAACAGCAACAACGTTGGCGAAACATATCCCAAGCATCACTATAGCTAATGCAAACAGTGGCGTTGTATTCAATCTATGAGAGCTTGGAGGTGATGACAGTGACGAATGATGGTAATGAAGACAATGAGGCGAGATTGGAAATAGGCAACAAGGATGATCTCAAGAAAGGTGGTGAACAGCCGTTGGTGCTCCAGGAACCACAAGAAGGAGGACTAAGATGGTGAGAATCTAAAGTGCAGACGAGGAGGATGATGGTATGGATGCATCTTGAATAGCCACGGATTCAACAGCGATGAGAGGATGGAGTGACTGATGGAAAATTGCAGAAGTCTCTGCAAGTGGATGATGTGTTCTGGAAGGCACCGAAGCTGATCTGGAAAGAAGATCTGAGAAGGAAGGATGAAAATGGTGCTGTTCAGAAAAGAGGGAGTTTGCTCAGGTCTTCATGTTGTGATAAAGCTGGAATAATGGAAAAAAGTGTTGAAAAAATTTTTCTGCAAAGGATGGATTATATTTTGGATGAAAGCAATGCCTCTTGGATAAAGCAATGTCCCTTGGATAAAAGATTGCTCTACTGTTTCTGGTTGGATTCCAACTAATTCTGTTAAAAAAATCTTGCTCAGTCAGTTTCCCACGTGTTTTACTGTAGCTGTACGGACGTCAGACGTTGTTGGCTTGAGCCAACAAACTTATTGGCTGAAGCATGTGGCACATAGAGCAATTTATCCTCGTTGGCTTCAGCCAAAATTTCTGTTGGCTGAAGCATATGGCACAGAGAGCAAATGATCTTCACTGGCTTCAGCCAAAATGTCTGTTGGCTGAAGCATATGGCACAGAGAGCATTTTGAGGCCTTGATCCTTCAACATTCCTACATATTAACACAAATACACTTGAATAGAGATTTAAAGAGTGGTAAAATATCTCAAAGATGGCAACAATTTCCTTTAATCTCTTTTTAACACAAATATCCTTTAATTAACCCAATAAAGCTCAAATAACATGCTAAAAGGTTAACATTCTTCATACAAAATATGGATTTATCAAATTCCCCCACACTCACTTTTTGCACTCCGGGCAAAATAATGGAATGAAATTGAGTCTCAAGTTCTAAGAGAAAATGACACAAGTCCAAGACAAACCATGCTAATGAAAATTGTGCAATTTAGTCAAAGGGGTAGATGATAGGTGAGATTCCTCCCATGGAAATGTGTTACACTCACTCTCCTCAATATTGGGTTATTTCTCTCAAGGTCATCAAATTTAGGCTTCACCATAGGCTTGTAACTATCCTACATCTCCACCACTCCAATGCCACAAAGTCTTGTGGATCAAAGGGACTTTATGAGGGTTGTATTGTTGGAAAGGCTAAAAGATGGAATGGATATATATGTCAATGATTAATGAACCACATGCACTCAATCCTTCAAAATAGTAATGCTTGTTGTTAAAAACTTATAAAGGTATACCAAATCAATCCCACAATATTGACACCAAATGTATGCATATCAAGAAATACAAGTGTCTGTCATTTCAGCCTCTTTCTACTCTCATATATATATATATATATGTTTTTTTTCTACTTTTTTCTTTTTTTTCACACCATTTTTTTTCTTTTCTTTCTTTTTCTGTTTTCTTCTTCTTCTCTCTTTTTTTTTTTCGTTTTTTTCTCTTCCCCTTTTTTTTTCAACATCTCTTCCTTTTCTACATCCAAGCGTCCAGTAAAAGGTTTCAAGTTCTCAATAAGGAACCTCAAATAAAACAATTACACTCAAATACATAGCTGGAACAATTAAGTGTCCTATTGATTCCTGACATGGATCAAGCAAGCATTAAAGCTATAGCCAAACATGAAGTGCTCATTAATCAAGGTTGGACTTTTTAAAGAATGAATGAAGGGCTCAAGGGGTTAAACAAGGGGATTTAAGATGCATGGGTTGCTGTTTGGTTAATGGGTTTTGAAAAGAATGCCCTTATCATATTCACAATTCCAAGAGCTAATGTGGTCTTGAATTAAGGATTGAGACAAGTTCTAGGAAGTTACCAAAGTTGATGACATCACACTATTAAGGATGAATAATTCAGGCTCAAATTCCTCACAACTAGCTTACTCACTTCATTTTAACTTACCAAGATTAATTGCATTGATATTTAAGCATGGATTTGTTTAGGCTTAGTGCCAAGTTCAATGAAATATCTCAAAGACTCATTCTAGTTCCATAACAACCCATCATGCAAAAATCCAGCAATAATGCTTTTTTTTTTTCAAAATTTTTTTAGAGCACCAGAAAACATGTTATTCCTTTGGTATTTCTCCCCCACACTCACTCCTTGCATTGCCCTCAATGCAATTTGTAGAAAGTAGGGAGAATGTAAGTTTCTAATGGGTTAATTCTCTCCCTACCACTTATATTGGGCAATGAAAAACAACAAATGATATCACCAATAGATTAATCAAGTAAGGAGAGGAAAGAGACAACCATGTAGGGAGATGCCTAGATTATTATCCCTGTGAGAATCAAGAGTTATGTACTTCCAACTTGTTGTCCATCCACAAATCGTTTGTATGATCCTGCAAAGTCATCAAGCAAACCTTTCCCAAGACCATCATGACAAGAGTTTAATGTGAGAATTTATTTATTAATATAATTTTTTTTCAATTGAAAAGGAACAGTATGATAGTTGAGAAAATGAAAAAGAGACAATTAGATTGCAAAAAGTCAAGGGGTCCTAGAACTCTCATGATACAATTTTAATAAGTGTCCATTAACTTTCATCTTCTCGCCACTTTCCTTATTCACAAGCTCAACCATGCCAAAATTATGGACCTTAGTTACTGTATAGGGTCCCACTCATTTTGTTTAGAACTTTCCTCTCTTAAACTTGAATTTGGCCAAAAATAACAGCACTTTGTCACCAACCTGAAAATGTTTCCTTTGTCATGTATAAGCTTTGTTTTCTTCTTATAAATGCGGGAGTTCTCGTAAGCTTCAAGTCTAATTTCCTCAAGTTCTTGTAACTGGAGTTTTCTCTCCCCTACAGCAGCTTCAAAGTCCATATTGCAGTTCTTTACAGCCCAATATGCTCTATGTTCTATTTCTACTGGTAGGTGACATGCTTTCCCAAAAATCAACCGATATGGAGACATTTTTGCAAGGGTTTTATATGCTGTCCTATAGGCCCATAATGCATCATTTAGTTTTAAACTCCAATCTTTTCCTGTTGGCCTAACCATTTTCTCTAAAATTTATTTCACTTCCCTATTAGACACCTCTGTTTGGCCATTTGTTTGAGGGTGATAGGGTGTGGACATCTTATGTTTGACTCCATATGTGAATAGCAACTT
>JANTPZ010084350.1:0-14262 GCA_025593235.1 Vachellia pachyceras
GTGTTGCTCAGTGAGCATGATGATAAAACCATGAGTATACAAAAATTCAAAGCTTAACGACTATGACCCTGTTTGGTTTAATGTTTGGAGAGCTCATGCGCATGTTCAACATTATTTTTTTATAAAACGAGACAATTTTTTTTACATATTTGAATCAGCTTACATAAAGTACTTCTCTACTGTGTTCTCAAACGGACCAGTGAATTGAGACACACGTAGTATCAAGAGAAATAGAAGGGATAAGGGAGGGTTGGAACTGGGAATGAATGTGGCAGGTGTGTACGCGCATTTTCGCTTGGATGTGACTTCTCAGGAATGACGAAGGGACGGACACACGGTTGTGGCAAGTCTTCATTCTTCGACAATCCGAACCATGTCTCTTTCTATATCTTCGTTTGTGATCAAAGTCTGCTTTTGATGGCGTGGACTTATTTGTCCACAAATTTACGCGTAATTTTTCATATCAAGCGCTCTTTGCATTCTTTGATGCCCTCTTCTCTTCATTCTTTGTCACCTGATGTCCACGGTTAATTCACCATTAAAGGCCGTTTGACTAAACTTATGGAGAGTCTGACGTACGTTTAACAGTGTTTTTCTGTAAAACGAAATAATCTCATTCACATATTTGTCTCAATTTACCTTTCCCAGCAAAAATCGAACTTGTATTCTGTTATTTACGAGACTGAGACAGCTGATCACCTCGTATCAAAGTTCTGCTGTTCTTTTATCCTTTCTTCATCTTGGCTGGCTTTTTATACACATACTTTCTGCTGACTCAGCTTCCCACTTTAATATTCCTCCGCGTGCGTGTCTCTTTAATGTTGTTCTCAAGGTAAGCGTCGGACTTGATTTCCTTGACTTGAATGAATAGCGCAGTCATATGTATTGATCACCACCGCCAACACGTCTTCCCCAGTATTTCCCGCAGTGTTCCCAGAGTCGGTTAAACAATAATTTAACCTGTCGCTTATTATTTTCTGGGTTGATGCTGGAATATTCTATTTTCTTCCCACTCTTCATCCCCGCATCACATGTCCGCTCCCCTCCCATAAACATTTTCTTTTTCGTTCTTCCCTTAACCGAATTCAACTGCCATCTTTCTGGGAGCCTGCCCAGAAATTTTCTCCTCTTTTCCCCTCAAGTCCCTTCTTCTATCTCCATAAACATATTTCAGTTGTCTTGCTCGCTTAAAAATGATATTGGGCTCTAAAACCCATATTTCTTTGATCATTGGGCTGATGAGGCTGGCTGAATGATTTTCTTGTCCAAGCCCACGATCTGAATTCTCAATTGTGGTTTATTGAACAAGGTTGGTTCGGAATTAAAAGTTAAAACCGTATAATGAATTAATGATCCACCATCTTTCATCTTCAGCCACGAAGGCCTCGACGCGAAAACGGAGGGTAGACAGGTAGACGACCCAGCTGTTGGTACGGGCGATTTCTCCAAAGCTCAGGGAACTGGTTCTGCTTGAAGACTCTGGATTGTCATGGATTCAGCTTCTTTCAAAATGGCTTCCTCAAAATTAATTGTTGGCCCGCATGTTTCTGCGCTCGTGTGTCCTAGAAAGTCGATAAATTTTGGCTGTAATTTCAAAGAAGCCATGTTCGGCAGTAAAATCTGTGCCGCCTCCCTCAATGGCTCTGTTTCTAGCTTCACTTTGCACCGGGTTCGTCGTCGAATTTTTCCTTTTTGGCTTTCGAAATACTGATCATGTCTCACCATGAATGTTAGCTCCTTGCTTTCTCAAACTGTTTAAGCTGATGAGGCTTCAATTTTAAATTTGAATCGGCCATAGTTTGTATGCAAAACAAGTCAGGAGCAGGTTCTGAATCCCAGTAGACAAAATATTTGGATGCCGGACATATGAGGTTCCATATGAGGTTCTGAATCCCAGTAGACAAAATCTTGATTAAGAAATTCTATGCTGCTGAGGCCAATCTATTACCTGCTGGTATTGAATTGTCCCCGAAAATCTGAAGAATCCGAACAAAGTTGAATCTTCAAATTATTAAGAAATTGTTTTGAATGCTTCCATTTAAAGGTGTATGGAAGACTCAGCTGTTATTTGTTCAAATCCTTTGACGGGTTGTTGCTCAAAAATGCTTCGATTTATTGATTTTTCTAATGCTAGACTACCAGCCACAGATCTTTGTATATAGAGGAGCTCAGAGCCGAATATTCGCCTGCTGTTGTGTGGGTATTCAATGACATAGGAAGTTTTTATCTGCATTTCTTGCATTTTCATAAGCTTGGCTCTATTTGTTCTGAGGGTCTCAGCCGACTATTTCTTTGTGTTTCAGTCCATGTCAAGTTTAAGGGAAGACGAGAATAGAAGCAGAAGTAATCTCGAGTCTCTGTTTTGTTATGATAAGGCTATACCCGAGGAAATTATTGAGAAGCCTGTTGGCTTATCTTTGGATGAGAAAGAAATCGGTAGCAATCTCCGATGCACTGATTGCCAAGCCAAAGGTGCTGTGCTCTGTGCCACTTGTTCCGGCTCTGGCCTTTATGTCGACTCCATATTGGAAAGCCAGGGCATAATTGTTAAAGTTCGCTGCCTAGGTATATTTTCTTTCCTGTTCAAACAACATTACTGGTGAAAATGTTGGTGTTCATCTGCAGAATCTCCTGCACAATATTGCAATATTGCTTGTATTTTTTAAAGTTTCGGTTCTCTGACGCAACTGCTTGGCTCTGTGGATGGACTGCTGTTGGGTTAAAAATTAAAATCTTCCGCATCATTGATCTTCAAATGGACAGCTGGGGCATAATTTAACAATGCACCAAAGGTTTAAAACTCTGGCAGATCTGAATTGGTAGATTTGTCAATATTTAAAACAAGTGGTAAATCCGGTGATAAACCTAAACGTATATGCCTGGTTAAGATAGGAATTCATCTGCATGATTCATTATTTACAGTTGCACATAGCTGAACTTATATTCTGTTGCCGTACAGGTTGTGGGGGAACTGGTAATATGATGTGTACAACTTGCGGTGGACGTGGTCACTGTGGTCAAGAATGATGAGGTCTGGCTTTTTTGAATTTTGTTGTACTACTAACTATATAACTCGAGGGCTATTATCACAAAGCCATTTAAATTAATGTTGATTGATGGAAATTTCTCTGTATTCGTATATTATTAATGTGCTTATAGTTTGAAAGTTTTAACAAGCATGAGTTGAGGGCATGTTCAAAACAGGATGCAAAGAAGGAACCCTGTATGTCCAGAAAGGATAGATTATGACGGGGTTTTTTATGTTCATGTCTTGTCAACAAAAATTCCTTGTCTGCAATGCAGAAAATGTTTTCACAGTAATACCTCCAGCATCAAATTATCTTCCTGGCGTGATATGCATACCCGTTTGGGGATACGGTAGAGAAGTACTTTTACGCAAGTTGAGGTAAATATGTGGAGGAGATTATCTCATTTTGCGGAAAAATAATGTTGAACATATTTTTGGTAAGTAAATAAGTTTTTTCCAAACAAGTTGGGCTTAGAGCTTGTTTGGAAGTCAGGTGGAGAATAACTTTTACGGAGTTTGAGGAAAAACCTAGATTTTGGAAAATAGATTTTATGGATTCTGAGGCCAAAATTTAAATTTTGAAAATGTGATTGTATTTGAGAAGTTACGGTGAGAATAATTTTTACGGATTTCGAAGCAAAAAGTAAGTATGAAAGATGAAAGAAAAAAAAGAAAAAGAGAGAAAAGAGAAAATTTATCATGAGAAATAGTATGATTTAACAAGAAAATAACTTTTTTTAAATTTAGTTTTTGAAAAATGTAAGTAATCGAGCAAAATCTAAATTTTATGGTAAAATTTAAGTTTTGATACAGGCTTCTAAATGAGTTCTAAAAATTCCTTTGGTATATTGGCGCTCCTTTTAAAACAGAAACAGGGACTAGGAAGTTTTTGAAGTACCTATTTCGAAGTCAATGTGATATAAGATTCATAAAGGATGCATTATTATTCTCTCAAAACACGAAGGATAAGCAAGGTATGCAAATAAGGTGCTACTCTTGTTAGATAATTGTAAATTTGAATCTTGTAGGTATGAAATTCCAACCAAGTCTGATGAATGTTAGATAATCGTGTAAAAGAAATTAAAGGTGATATACAAAGATTAAAAATTATTAAATACCTTATACTCCATATTTCATTATTTTTATTAAAAAATAATAAATTATTATAAAATTTATTAATTTTCATTAAAATCTTAAAACAATGATTATTTTGTCGAGACAACAATTACTTTAAAATAGAGAGAATAGTTGATATCCAACCTCAGGATGAACCCAAGGACTGAAATGAATTATGCGCGCTATGCACCATTTACCAAGAAGTAGAATTCAAATAAGAAAAGCTTAAAAACACCAAAAAAAAAAACCAATACAGTGGATTACCCTTTTTGCCTCCCATGGGTAATTGGGTAATTGGCTATTCAAGGTACTATAGCGCCCACCAAGCATTGGCACAAGACGATTGGCTATTTGTCTCACGGGAATTGGGGAAAAAAATAAAAAAAATGTTAAAATTTATAACGATATTCATTTGGTGACAATCCGTGAAAGCTGATGTCCGCACCACCAAGCTGCTAATTCAATGGGCTTGTTGACCCCTGGTGTTCTATGAAACTTCGATTGATAGTTACATTGATCCATTCATTGAAGGGTAAAAGGCTAAAGTTGTAATTAACCCTCAGATCGCGCGGAGGGTTAAATCCAGATGTGCTTCATCCGGAATATTTCTCTGCTGGTTTTCACCAGAAGCTGGACCTCAGTGATAAGGGAAGTGCTCCAGGGGAATCTGCGCAGTTCTCTTCCCTACCGACAATTGACTGACAAATGGAGGCCTTGCGCTTAAAGCAAAGAACCCACCAAAGTTTGTAAAATGTAAACCACACTCTTCCCAATTCCTACCCGTTTCCACTTTCTTCTTCCAAAACCAACCAAAATATTTCTATATTGAGTCCCTCCCCAACCTTCCTTATCTCTTCCTCTCCCTCAAAATCTGTCCTTTTGCCAAATCTCTCTCAGATGGGTATCAAAATTTTCATGGCTTCTTTCATGCTAACCTCAATACTGTTCTTTATTCTTTACATGCCCACCAGATTAACCATGCCCATCTCCAGCTTCAGGCCAGTGATGAAACATTTCAATGCCTCAAAAGCCAGCAAACCATATCCAGTTTCTTTTGCTTATCTGATCTCTGCATCCAAAGGAGATGCCGTAAAGGTCAAGAGGTTGGTGAAGGCGCTGTACCATCCGGGGAATTACTATCTGATTCATATGGATTATGGGGCACCCGAATCAGAACACAGGGATGTTGCTGAGTTTGTTGCCGGAGACCCTGTTTTTGTTGATGTGGGGAATGTTTGGGTTGTGGGGAAGCCAAATTTGGTCACTTATAGAGGACCAACCATGCTTGTTACAACACTTCACGCTATGGCTATGCTTCTGAGGACTTGCCAGTGGGACTGGTTTATTAATCTTAGTGCCTCTGATTATCCCTTAGTTACACAAGACGGTATGGTGAGTGGCCTTAATCTTTTATACCCATTGCATAATCTACTCTGCTCTTGTAATCTTGTTATTTGTTATTTTTTTTATTTCCATAGGGTCTTTTTGTGCGTAAATTTATTAGTAATTGCTTATTTCATGGTGCCATGAAACTGAGATAAACTTTTTTCTTATTCTATTCAGATCTGATCCAAGCATTTTCTGAGCTTCCAAGAAGCATCAATTTCGTACAGCATAGCAGTCGTCTGGGTTGGAAACTGTAAGTAGTCATTTTTGCCCTGAAAGTGTTTCTGTTTAAATGTCTTATTTTTAGTCCCCAAAGTCCTAACTTTCTGATAACCATTTTCAAGGAATAAGAGAGGCAAGCCAATGATCATAGACCCAGGGCTTTACCAGCGCAATAAATCAGAGATTTGGTGGGTCATTAAGCAAAGAAGTTTGCCGACATCTTTCAAGCTCTATACAGGTTTTTCTTGTTTCCCTCGTACTTCTGCATTTCCTGTTCAAGACAATACCTTGTTTGTGCATACTCAACATTTCTCCCTAAAACATTTAACTAACTTATCAACATTCAACAACATGTGATGCTCTAAATCTGAGATCTGAATCGACTATTGTATGTGCTTATCAAGGTCATATTTTATTTGTGTCGGTTGGGCCCTCTGATTAGCCTTGTTTGTCTCTTTTCTCAACCTTCTATATGTCCCGATGATGTATATACTTGTACCAACCCTATGATTGTCAACGTGGCAATCGGTGCTTCCATGATGATGTTTGAATTTTAGGATCTGAGGTTCCATAGTCAATGTTGTGGATGGATCTAGAGCTTGTTGCTGTTGAAATATCTTATTTAGTTGTCATTGATTATTAAGGTGGCAGTTACGCGTAAATCATGGACATTTTGGTGTAATTAATGATGTGCTTCAATAACCCAACCTACCTATGCCCTGGGTTCTTGATCTTGAGCAGTGATTATCACACGTTGTTGTTTGGAAACTCTCTTTAGAATAGCTTTTACAGATTTCGAGGTAAAATCTAGGTTTTGGAAAATAGCTTTTACAGATTCCGAGGAAAACCTAGGTTTTGAAAAGTGATTTATGTTTGGGAAGTTATTAGCTTTTACGGATTTCAAGGCAAAAAAGTAGGTAACAAAGAGGAAAGAGAAATAATGAAAATTAGAAAAGAAGAAAGAGAAAGAAAAAAAAGTAGGAAAGAGGAAAGAGAAAGAAGGAAAAAAAGTAAGAAAGAGGAAACAGAAATAAGGAAAAAATAGGAAAGAAGAAAAAGTAGAAAAAGAGGAAAGATAAAATCTAGGTTTCAAACTGAAGTTTTGTAACCAAAATAGTTTTTTAAAAAAATTTTGTATTTGAATAAAACCTAGATTTTGGATCAAAACCTAGGTTTCACATCTAGCTTCTCAAAAGACTCAGTAAATAAAATCTAAACTCTGCGAATGGTACCCCAATTTTTGTTTTTGTTTTTTGTGGGATGGATATATACAAGTTGGGTTTGAAAGGAAGCGAGTTAAAATACTGATCTGTCATTGAAGACAGAGAAGGGCAGAGGTGGATCTAGGATCAAAGACCATGTTCTTTCATCCATGAGATGCACGTGCACCATGCCTTGTTTCTGTCGGTGTCACTAATATTGTCCCTTCTCTTTTCCCTTTCCATTCGTATTCACTTGATAACTTTCTGGCTCTGTTCTTTTTTTCTTGGTTTGGAATAAAAGTGGCAAGTGACAAATTTGACACAGAACAACTAGATGCGTGTGGTAATCTCCAGGGAGAGCTTAGCTAGTTTCAAAAAAGATCTAAACAAGCCTGAAAGCAAATTCTTCATCATCTAGCCCCTCTTCAAAATCCGGCTCATTTATATGTTTGTAAAGAATCAAATGCTTGAAAAAGCAGGTCCCAGGAAGAGGATCTCATCAAAAGTAGGATTTGTTACTATTATATTGGCTTTGAAAATGCAGGTTCAGCATGGACCATATTATCAAGATCGTTCGCAGAGTATTGCATTGTCGGGTGGGAAAATCTGCCAAGGACCATGCTTCTGTACTACACTAACTTTGTCTCATCACCTGAGGGGTATTTCCAGACAGTAATATGCAATTCTGAAGAGTACAAGAACACCACAGCTAACCATGACCTTCACTACATTACTTGGGATGTGCCTCCAAAGCAGCACCCCAGGTCTCTTGGTCTCAGAGATTATCGCAAAATGGTTCTGAGCAGCCGGCCGTTTGCCAGAAAGTTCAAGAAGAACGATGCAGTTCTTGATAAGATCGACAGAGAGCTTCTCAAGAGGCATCGTGGGCAATTTTCTTTTGGAGGATGGTGTTCCGGTGGTGGCAGAAGCAGAGGATGCTCTGATTTGAGGATGGAGAAGTTTGGTGTTCTCAGCCCTGGCCCTGGCCGTCGGAGATTGAGAAATTTGCTATCCAAGCTTCTCTCTGACAGATTTTTCTACAAACTGCAATGCAGATAAACACATCAATGATCCCTTCATTTCTCCAAGTGATTGTTACTGAATTCTGTGATTTTTTCTTCAATAAAAATATGTTTTTGGTATGATTGTTTCTAATACCCTTCCAGCTGCACAAAAATAACTAATGGATATTAAAAAATTAAAATATTATTTTAATCATGTTTAATCATCTATTATACACTTGTTTGGAACAACGTTTCTAAAAGACAAACGTACGTTTAACAGTGTTTTTTCACAAAATGGGATAATTTCATCTACATATTTACCTCGAGTTACATAAAAGTACTTCTCTACTGCGTTTCCAAATGGGTACATGTAAAGAAAGCAGGATACAATGAGCATTTAATGGGTCTGTTTGGCAACAAGTTAAGGAGGCAATAAGTGCGTTGCACAGTGGTAATAAGCTCAAATGGTCTACTATTCATTCTCTTGGTCCGTTTAGTAAGTTTGCTAGCTTTAAGTGGCTTGTGGGTAGAAGTTGTTTCTGCTGACAAGCCACAAATCGCTGCTTATGCTTCAAACGCTCCCGACCCAACATGCTCAATTATATCCACAATCCGCCTCCTTTGTTCACTTGCACCGACCATTTGGTTCAGCCTGTGAGGAAGACGACTCGTTGGCCTTGCCAGTGATGAAGCTGATGTACTCCGACACGCACTCCTGGATGGTTCATGACGTTGGCGATCGGCATGAACCAGTCTTGCTCCCTCACCGTGCATTCCTTGTCGTCTCCCGCGGTGACGGTGGCGGACGAGGACGAGGAGTGGTTGAGGTTGTTCATCGTCGTCTCCGATACCGATACGAGGAGTGGTCTGTGTGAGAGAGGGAGAGAGAGAATTGTCTGCTTCGATTTTTAACACCGTTGTATAACTACGATTAGAAAAATCCTACAAAAATTATAACCCAAAGCTAAATCATCACAACATTGGATCAAAAAATCCAAACCCAAGCATAATAGAAAGCTAAAAATTAAAAGGCAAAAAAACAAGTCACTTACATCTGTTCCCAAACGCATTCACTTTTACAAATAAGTCACTTCTTTCACCGCTTTCCTAAACACAAATTACTTTTACAATCTGACTTATTTCTAATCTCACTTCTCCATGAGTATTTCTACGAATAAGTTACTTATCCTACCGCTTTGTCAAACGGATCCAATATAAGATTGCCTCATGTCTGTACCTAGCAAGGAAAAAAGTTTTGAAAAGTTTTATATTTAAGATGCAAAGTGGATCCTTATTTATTTAGAACAAACGTAATACTTTTAACTTTTTAAGTATTGTCTTTTAAATTTTATTTTTTACATGTAATTTGTATTTTTATCCATGGAATATATTAATTTTCAATTGATCATCTACATAAATTTTGGTTTGTCAGACTAATTTCTTTTTTGGCAAATCTCCCAACATTGAATTTGTTTATTGAAGCGTTTAAAAAAATTAAACACACGTTTAACGGTGTTTTATGCGTAAAACTATTATTTGTTGTTAGAGTTACTGTAACAACTATTAATTCAAATCAAGTCAATGTTTCATTACTCAGATTAGCTACAGCCTATGACTTAACTTATCGCTGTAGTCATGGCCATCTGAACCAGTGTCTTCCTGCAAAGCAAACATGCTGACAGTTAAGAGGTGAGTAATGTTTTTTCATATTCATTCAATTAATTCTCCAACATTTGCTTTTTTAAAAAATTATCATTACTTAGACGTATCGGACTATCGGGCATCATGAAGTATTTTCTTATATTCATCCAATATTAAAAATATCATATGGTGCATTCATCACCCAAAAGTATTTTTTTCAATTACGTCAAGAATGTTTTATACCTTAGTATTAGATACACAAAAAATATTTTTAATGTTATAAACATACCTAAAAAATATTTTACAGTGTTGGATGCATAAAAAATGTTTGGCGATGTTAAATGCAATTAAAAAAATTTTAAATACCTAATACATTATAAGATACTTTAGGATAATAGATAATATATTTGAAAAAAAAACATTTCATACTGCTACATGAAATTTTAAGAAAATACTATAATTCTATTTATAATAAAATCCAAGTAATAATATTTGATTATAAAGTTTACTGTGTTGAATATAAATAATCAATAGAATTGAGTTTTATTTTGTTAAAAATTTTATGCCAAACAACAATAAATCTGTATGTTTACTTTATTTTTGTGAATCATGTGTAAAAAACATAATTTTATTTTAAAAAAAAATAACAACAATAAGAATTAAACCATGTTTGTCATAACGTTAGAAAAATAAGTTCACGTAAGTTGAGATACAATTTTTTTAACACATTTACCTTACATATCATAAATCAAATCATGTTGGAAAATAAGCTTTTACTAGTAATCTAGATAAACTCTAAAAGATGAGTCAAAGCTAGAAAAAAACAGTCAACCATTATATTTTTGGCCCATGCCTCCTTTTCTACAAATTCAGTTTGTTTCTCTGGGGGCTAATATTGATCTCATGATCTAATAAAATTCTAGCCATTTTACCCTTTTGAAAAACTTCAATTCTACCTTTAAAATTAATGGATTAAAACTAAAATGATGACAAATTTACTAATGAAAAAGGATATCTTATTAACCAGTAATCCCTCATCTAGAGCCAACCCCCTTCAACCCCAAAGCCACAAGTGACACATCCCCCGTATAAAAATGAAAAAAAGGGAATCGATCATATCCCATATTCCATTAATAGAGCATCATCTATGCCCCATGGTTAGAGATGTATATTTTAAATCATAACCATATTTCTCATTTATGTCTGTCAATTTGCAGGTATAGCTCCATTGGAATGCCACAACATAACTGGAGAGGAGATTCAACAAGGAATACCAATGGACAAGAGTCTTCAATACGGTATGCTGGTCTAATTGGACATCCCGATACAAATTCTTGTTCAAAGCAGTAACCATAGCACAAGAGAACTTCTACTCATTGCACCTATAGCCCGATGGAAATTGTGCTGAATCATGACCTCAAAACTCAATTTTCCAAGCGGACCAGTAACATGAAACACATTATGCGTGTGTTTGGGAATTCATTGGGAGAAAGGATTTTACGAAATTTGAGAAAAATTTATGAATTTTAAGATGGTTCTACGGATTTTGAAGTGATTTTACTTTGGCTTATGTGCACAGTTGGGAACAAGTTATTCCCAAACATGCACATTGATTCCCCCACAGCCGGATGTGATTCGTGTAGAAGTTGATGGATCAGTTCGATATCATTCTTGATCAGCTTACGTGGGATGGTATTCAGGAATTCCTGGGGACATTGGCCTCTAGGATTTTATTGACCCTTATGCCTCGTTTGGTACGCGGAATTGATTTTGATGGAACTGAAAGTGGAATTGAAATTAAAAGTATGTTTAGTATGATGGAAGAAGTGAGGTATTATTTTAATTTAATATTTATATTTATAATGTGAAAAGACTAATATACCCTCGGTAAACAAATTTCTCCTCTTCCCAAAAAAGTTCGTTGCCCTCCGTGCTCGTCGCCAGTTTGTGGCCGGAGATCGCGCTAGTTCATCGCCATTTCGTGACCAAAGATCATGCCAGTTCGTCGCCAGGGGTGGTGGTCGCATTGGTCACAGGGGGTGGGGGTTGCAACACTGGCATCGTCTGTCGCTGTTTTTGCTCTCGTTCGTCGCTGGCGTTGGGTGGAGGAGTTGGGGCAAAAAGGTAAAAATTTCAGTTCCATGGGAGGTGGATCTGGGTTTCTAGAGGTGTGGGTTGGAACTGAGTTACAAGATTTTTGATGGATTTGGATTCTACGAGGAAGTGGATTCCAACCTACCAAACATGTTTCAGCCTATTTCTAGTTCCAATTCCAATTCTTTGCCATTAGTTCCATGCTAACAAATAGAGTGTTAGGCGTATGCTCGATTACAGAGGCAGAGATCACACTAATCAAAACATGATTGGATGTAGGTAAACAAATGGGTCTCTTGAAAATGTCTATATATACTGTACCCCTACTCATCCACTGAAGCAACTAGTTCTTGGTACTAGAGATCTCATGTTTAACACAGCTGATGTGAAGTTGAACCGCACATGTCGAGATAACATCCAAAGTGTAATGTCCCATCTTCAGTTAAAAAAAAAAGACAGCAGAGGAGGTGTGAAGCAATGGATAAAAGAGAGAGGGTAGGGGTTTGAGTGAAAGGAAAGAAAGAAGGAGAAGCAACCAAAAAAAATAAAAAAAAATTGGGAAGCGTCAGTGGCCTGGGATGAGGGGGTATTATAAATACCCCTCCCACATTTTCATCCTTCACACACACACGTTCCTCCATTTGGGAGAGAGGAGGAGAGCAGCGGCAGAGAGAGGGAGTGAGAGGGAGAGGCGTGCAGGAGGGAGAGATAGCTAAAAAGGGTGTTCTTCAGTTTAAGGCTTTACTACAGGGATTATTTAAGTAAATAAAACGACTTATTATCATTAAACTTCATTTACAAAAGTTGTTCTAAATATTTTTCTCTTTATAATGGTAGTGATATATTGTTGATTAGAGAATATTTTGATATTTAGATTTTCGTCCAGTTTAAGTTTTATTTGTAAAAGACTATGAAACTATAGATATATTTTTATAACTAAGCTCTGTGATGTTAGAATTTTTTATTTGATACCCTGCATATTTTAAAAAATTTAATTATGTGTAGAAAGATATGGTTAGTGATATATATATATATATAATGTTTTAAGTAAATAGAGGATGATTAAGTAGTGAGATTGATAGGAGTAAAGTTATTGGTTTTTTTTTAATTATTATAAGACTTATAAATATATATATATTCGTATATATATTTATGTAGATAAATCTATTAAAAAAATATTATTATAAATCAATTTCTAGTATATGTATATATTTTATTTACTAAAAATTTGTTTAAATAATTTATTTGGAATATTAGAGGTATTCTTGAAATTTTAATTGATTTAGATCTTTTTTTAATAGATTAAGGGTTTACAATTTAAAAACGAGTATATGTTTGAAATCATAAACTTTAAATTAAAAGTTTGATATAAATAATAGTAGTAGTAAATAGTCAAGTTAGCAATTTCAAATATTTTGAATAATAATTTCACCACATAAATTAGTTATAAGCTAATGTGGGATAATATTTAATTTTTGTAGACTGTTTATAGAACTTGGTGTTGGGCGAGGAGTTACCACTGTGGTAATATTTTATTGCTTGGTGAGAGGTAACCACTTTCCTCTCTTTGTGTATGCTTGTAACATGCTTGTGAGTGGTTTTAAATATTTGGTATCATGAAAAGTGACATTGAGTTTGATTTAGAAAATGAAATTATGTTATTGAAGAAATTGTCTGGTGGGACCTATTCTCTGTTAAGAAATAATATGTGAATTGTTTCATGATGTTGGACTATTGTATTGAGAAGTTATCAAATTATTACTGGTAAATGATAAATTTTAATATCATTTATGGATATGAGATGGGGTGGTGGATATTGATTTGACGGGAGGTTATTTTAGAGGAAATAAGAGGGTGATTTTTCTTATACAAAAAGAGGAAATAAGGTGGTGGACTACCAAGTGTACATTGGTTAGTCCGTTGGCCCATTGTATTTGAAAGGGCAATGACACCTCACTAATATAGTAGAGGGAGAACCCATGGTCCGGTCTTATGCGCTATGGATCTGGCCAATCCATACCACTTGATCGGAGAGCTCGATATTTGTACTACCAGTTGCACGGGACAGTACTAGCCCATGGGTTCAGTCAGAGGAAATAAGGCTGGGGAGGAATAAGGAATACCAGAGAAATAAATCTTTTGCGTTAATTTTTGTGCAACTTTGTGATGATATAAGCATGAGATTATGATGTCATGAATTGATAAATGAGTATGATTATTCATATATGTTGACTACTTATCATTTTTTTTGAAATAATGTTATATTTAATGTGACTGTCCCACTTGACACCTCATGGGCACTTACTCGTATGCCCAATGAGACGGAATTGCTGGTTACTGAGACGTTTGTCTCACCCTGTTGTTTTAACATTTTTCCAGGCGGTAATTCCTATGTTGGTCACTCAGGGAAGATTCCGGAAGCTTAAACTACTTTCTCTAAAAGTAGAGCTCCCATCTTTTGACTATGTTAAATTTTTATATATTGCCACATTAGGGTTCATCATGCATACTCTGACTTATTTTGATCGATTGATGCATCGATCGTTTATGCTTGATTTGAAATTCTATA